>JAMZAV010010070.1:0-38943 GCA_024449915.1 Sweltsa coloradensis
AAACCAAACAGATACATTAATAAACTTAGTATCTTGTGTAGAAGAAGAATAGCCCTTTCCAGTGAATACCCACATTAAACCATTACAAATATTTTAGGGTATTTAAATTGGCCTACAACGCAAAAATGTGACTTTTTATCAATTTTACTTGGATATTCAATGCCAATTTACGAGAACATTTGAAAACATATTGTTGGTTTATCAGTCTTAAAAACATGCTGTCACATGTGTTATAATACTACAATGCACAGATAGTTATACGAAGTCGGTGAGATTGTGCATGACATGCGTTTGTTCGGCCGCGCGTCTTATTTAGTTCCGCTGTCACGCCAAGCACATTGTGAGCTGTTGTAAGCGCCAAACCGCTCATACGTTACCATTCGGCCATGTAGGTATCAACAAAAGTCTTTGTGATTTAACGGTGTAAGTTCTATAAATGCTATCATGTCATATTTCATCTCAATTGAACATTTGGTTCCGTTTTTGTCAATCGATAGCAAATGCAGGAACAAAGCTGCATTGCAGTCTTGCATCACAAATATAATAATTTTTTTAAACAGAGCGGCTTCATTGATGTAATTTTTAAACTGAATAGTGTGGCCAACACTCCAAATAAAATTTGGAATTTAAAGACCATCTCGTTGGAAACATGCTACTGTAGCAGTACACAACGTTTAATTGTTGTTTGTTCCGTGCTTTGATATTATTTGCGTGTTTGTTATGTAAATCACGATAATATTATATTCATAGCTATGACTGGAAAACAGTATTCTCATGATTCAATCCCATATTATTGTTTTAACATGATCGAACATTAATTTAATGGAGTAGATGATATCATTTTCTTAATGCAATGCCAAAATGGGAAAACTGTGTTTCAAGATTTATGTATATACGAATTGTTTCTATGGATGACGGATTAAAAACTAAGTGTACTTTACTCAAGAATGTAATAATCGATCAGACGCTGTCTATTCTGTGACGGCAAATTGTTTAACACAGGGTCCGTTATCGACCTGTACCAAAAATACGTATTATACTCGTATCTGTTACCGTATAAAGATATATCTAAAAAACTGAATGTGAAATTCCACTCTTCTTGCCGTTGGGCTGTTGATCAATTATCTTGTGCTATTGAAAAAAATACACCCAGTATTATAAAGAGGTACCGGAAGGCGAGGTCGATTGCGTCGGGACCTACAGGGTTGGTTTGGTCGCTTTGATTTACTGTCCCCACTGAAAATCAGTTATATAACTAAGTGGGTAGACTCTTAATACAATTTATTTATTATTATTATTTTTATTATTATTTTTATTATTATTATTATTATTATTATTATTATTATTATTATTATTATTATTATTATTAATATTATTATTATTATTATTTTATTGGATGTATTTC
The DNA here is from genome assembly GCA_024449915.1 of Sweltsa coloradensis. Classification (NCBI taxonomy): domain Eukaryota; kingdom Metazoa; phylum Arthropoda; class Insecta; order Plecoptera; family Chloroperlidae; genus Sweltsa; species Sweltsa coloradensis. The sequence continues at coordinate 1,406 of JAMZAV010010070.1, forward strand.
ATACAAACTCGGTTATAACCGGAGCTAACATGTTGTACGGACTTACGTCAAGTACTTCCATGTGTACCTATTACATACATTATTACTTTTGTCTTAACTCTAACTAAAATAAGTCATTTATAAATTGTAATATTGTTTGTAGATGATGTTTTCATTCTGCTGTGTACGGTCGTGGCCGATTTCTCGTCGCCATCCTAGCATTTGCTCTTCGGACTATGGGAAACCACGAAAACCATGTCAGGATGGAAGCTGTCTCGAAATCTCGAAGTATCATTCTTAGTTTAGAAATTTACGAACTATTCTACACGTGTTGAGTATTACTGCCTTTTGAGTCTCGATGTATACATTGGGTTGAAGATCTAGTTGTTTAATGCTTTCATGTAGCTTCTTCGGTATGATGCCGTTGGCTGATATAATGAATGGGATTGTATTTACCTTTTTCTGTTTCCACATCTTCTTGATCTCAATTGAAAGTTCACTATACTTGTCAATTTTTTTCTTCCACGTGGTCTCGACGTTATGGCACATTGGGATAGCAACGTCGATAAGGGTAGTTTCTTGTTTCTTCTTGTCAATTATTATTAAATCCGGTCTGTTGTGATGTATCGTTTGGTCTGTTATAACTGTGCGGTCGTAATATAATTTGTAATCTTTACTATCTAGTACTTTCTCTGGTTTGTATTTGTAGTAAGGTGTGTGTGTGTCAATGAGGTTGTACTTGATTGCTAGTTTTTGATGAATAATGTTAGCTACTTGGTTATGTCGGTAGAGGTAATCTGTTTGACATAGTGACTTGCACCCGGATATGATGTGTTCGATTGTTTCACCCTTTGCACTACATTTTCTACATTGATCGTTTACTGTCGCATCTTGTATTATGTATTTTTTATAATTGTTCGTCGCAATCACTCTGTCTTGAATAGCAATCATAAAACCTTCTGTTTCTCCAAATAGTTCCCCGTTGTTTAACCACCTATTTGATGCTTTAATATCTACGTGACCTTTGTGTAGTTCATCATAATGTCTCTTGTGTAGGGTCTTTTCTGAGAGACGTAACTCTTTTGAAGCGTCAGTTATGAGTTTCCCTTGTAGATTGACATTTTCGTTTGCTAGATTGAGTGGTGTTAATGATTTGTCAGCTAGCACCACAGCCCTATGCAGTGTGGATTGGTTGCTCTTTGTAAAAAAGTATTTTCTTAAAATGTCTATTTGTTTATAATATAAGTTGTTCAGATCAATTAGGCCCCGTCCTCCTTTTTCTCTTGGAAGTGTCAATCTCTCTATTGCTGATTTAGGATGATGTATTCTGTGTTTGGTAAGTGTAGTATTATTATTATTATTATTATTATTATTATTATTATTATTATTATTATTATTATTATTATTATTATTATTATTATTATTATTATTATTATTATTATTATTATTATTTAAGTACGAACTGTTGGGTAAACCCGATTTATTCTACAATAGCTGATGAGTGTCGGTGAAACTTTATAAAAGGTGTCTAAGCTCGAAGAGACTGACAAGAAAACAATAATGACGAAGAACGAAACGTAGACATCAAACCTTCCAAGAGAATGGTCTTGCACCAATCTGCTGCCATATTCATTATGAAGAGTAAAAGGGGAGTCAGATTTCTTTACCATTTGTGACAACACAAATGTGTGCAAACGTTACGTTATTGATGCTATGATTTTTCGATGGACTTGGTGTTTGTGCCTACTTTTATCCCAAGATATCCTCTTATCTCTAGCATTGTGTCATAACCTAATAGCACAATCCAAATATTTAAGAACACCTCTTGCTTTAGGAGTGTTCGTGCATCATGAGTTTGGGAGCAAAACATTTTTGCACATTTTGCATTATCCATTGGATGTACGTTGTTGTTTTCACGACAATATTCCCTGGTTTGAGACGTCATGTTGCTAACTGCCAGTTAGTACTTGAAGATGACTTGTTCATATCTCATGGATTTAATTTCTTTAACCAAGAAGAAACCATTGACGGTAAAAACCCAACTCATGACACAGTCGTCTTGCTATATTAAAGAACTGTGGTGAATTAAAATTCCAAATTGGCAGTAAGAAGAGTCAAATATCAGATAAAGTACATTAAACTTCAATATGATAAACCCTTACGCCGAACCACGAGAAATTACAGACAAACTTTGATGAGGAGACCTATCTTTAATCACAAATCAAGTGCCTAGTTTAAAAAATGTATCGCTTATTCACCGATTTATATAGTGATATTTCAATATTCCATCATGGGGAGGCTTTTAACGCTTCAAAATCATCAACATCAGTCTTCTGACGATTTCTTCATATACACTGCACTTCTCAACCTCGGTAACGTTGCTGAGAAGATCGACCAAACTCATATTATAGCCACTGCAGATCTTGCCATAAACAGCAATGAACTGAAAATCTTATGGAGTAAACCAGAGTAAACCAGCTGCTCTCTTCTGTTAAATAAGAATGTTTAATAAGAATGTGTCATGCATTTGACATAGGCGTTTTTGGCTAGTATAAAATCAAATCAATGTTTGGTGATGGAGGACTTACCAACTAATAACTATACCGGGAATATATGCTGATGTGACTGCCAATCTCTTCTGCAAGGTAAACAACTAATCGTGGTGTACGAGTTATTAAAACGTAATGGAAGCTCTTATGCATTTGTTTATGAAAGCAGCTCAAACGACATGCCTTGGTTATATATTACCACCAAATAACAAAACATAATGCAATCAACATGCAAGTCTATGGATGGGCATGCTTGTGTGCACTGTCAAAATATACTTGAACATGATTTTTATTATTATTATTATTTATTTGCCTTTGAATATGTACAAAACAAAGACAGGCAGCCAGAAGAGGGCTTGAAGCCCAAAACACATGTGGTGTCCGACTGCCTTACTACAACATACCAACATAAATAAAATAACTAACAATACATACAATGAAATATTTCAAAATAATGCAATTGACACGCACGCGCACACACTCACACGCACACGCACACACACACACTCACATTCACACTCACACTCACACTCACACTCACACACACTCACACTCACACTCACACTTGCACAAAACAAGTTAATTTCAGTTGACACGTGGAGGAATATATGTTCGAATTTTGTTCAGGAGTTGGTTTGATGATAATGTTTTAAGGGATGTTGGCAATCTGTTCCATTCATTGGCCGCTCTGCTGTAGAATGATTTCTGGTAAGCTGCAGTGCGTGCGAGGGGTGGCTGTAAGTAGTTACTTGGCTACGATGCTGGAGGCGTATGCGCAAGCGTTGTAGGGGGTCAAGGTCAACCGATCCAGAAACATTTTCCGCAAGAACATCAAGTCCACTTGGTAAGCATAATCGTAACGATGGGAGGTGACATGCAAGAAGTCGAGACTCGGAGCGCCCAATCTCTTTACTTCGTTTCCAAGAATGTGTTTTGTCGCTCTGTTTTGGCATTGCTTCCAGGTTAGCCAAATGCTCTTTTTTGACTCCATGCCGGCCATGCATATGTTAAAAGAGAACGGACAGTCGCTAAGTAAACTGATCGCTTAACTCTTGGGCTACAGCACTTGAGATTTCTAAACACAAATCCAAGTTGCCGGGATGCACGGGAACAGATATTAGTCGTATGGACGTTCCATTTGAGATTACTAGCTATAGTCAACCCAAGGACTTTTGCGCTGTCACAGGTTTTAAGCAACCTACCATTCAAGTAATAATTGCTTGCGATTTTGGCAGAAGTTAGTGCCAAGCGGATCACTATTGTTTTAAGAGCATTAAAGTCCATTTGGTTAACGCTTACACCATACCTCCAAATTAGCCAAATCTTCTTGAAGTATGGTGCAATCTTCTGGTCCATAGATTGGCCTGTAAAGTGTACTGTCATCCGCATACTGTACCAGGTCAGACTTGACAGTGTTTGGTATGTCAAACATAAATACATTAAATAGGAGTGGTCCAATTGACGAACCTTGAGGGATGCCTGATGTCACATTAATCTTACCAGATCTGGCCACCACCGAAGACAGTCGTTTGAGTACGCCCATTTAAGTAACAGTGAAACCATTGCAATAACTTCCCTTTAACCTGGTAGCCTTCCAGTTTATCTAGTAGTCTTCTATGTGGAACACGGTCGAATGCTTTTGACCAGTCAAGACATATAACATCAATTTGCTTGACCTGTGGAGAGTCTAGTTGTTTTTGCCACTCTTCTATGACTTTTGTAAGCATTGTCGTCGTTGATCGTCGCGGTAAGAATCCATGCTGGTTGTGTGTGACTACTCCTGCCTCATACAAATGCCGTAAAACAGCCTTCGCCACCAGGAACTCGAGGGCTTTTCCAACTACCGAGGTAAGCGATATTGGCCGATAATTGGCGGTGTATTCCCGCTTGCCTGATTTAAATACTGGCACAACGTCTGCAGTTTTCCATTGCTCGGGAAGTGATCCGGTACTCAATGAGTGCATGGTTGAAAAGCGCAGACAGAGATGGAGCTAGTGAAACTGCACAGTTTTGGAGGATTCGAGCGGGGATACCATCAGGACCGGTGGCTGCGTTGGGTCGTATTCTTTGGAGACTAATGGACAGTTCTTGAGGAAGAAGTACAGATCTTTTAGTGGTAAGTACTTGATAGAGCTTGTTGGTGGGCGGATGTCTTTGTCACTGGTGGGTATGGAGAAATTATCTTTAAATGAATTGCTGAAAGCGTTAGCAATATCTTTTGGCTTTGATATTTGTTTTCCCTTATGAATGAAAGTTTGGGGAGCCGAGCTGCCATGTTTTGCATGGATGTAGCGCCAAATTTCTTTGCCATTATCTTTCTTTTCCCCCAAGTCCCAAACATGCTTATTATTGCGAGTTCCTTATCAATAATTTAGTTTTGTTTCTCAAGATTCTATATTTTCCCAATTTTCGTCAGATGGTATTTTTTCCACGCCCTGTAAAGTGAGTCACGTTTCCTTAGAGCCCGTACAATATCTTCTGAGATCCAAGGAGCACGTCGGCGGCGGTTCACTTTAAAACTGGGAATGTGTTCATGCACTGCTTTCCAGAACGTAGAAGTCCAATTCCGCCACACTTCTTCAATGGTTACATTATCAATAACGGTTGGTAGTTTTGCTTGAAAATCGTCTTTTAGAGCATCCCAATTGGCATTTTTGAAGTTAAGAACAGTCTTGGTTAGTTTCTTATGCTTGAATGTAGGAATTGTCAATTGCGATTTTATGGCCAAGTGATCGCTAACTCCAGGTATGACTTCAGTCAAAGTTAACACTGAAGGGTTGTTGCATAATAGGAGGTCTATTAATCTTCGTGAGCCATTTACTATCCGAGTAGCTTCAGGAACCAGCTGTTCAAGAGATAGTTGTAGAAAAGTGGTAAGGAAATGGTTAGCAAGAGTGTTTTAGGGGTGGCTGCATTGCCGAAAGACCAGGTAATGTCAAGGTTAAAGTCCCCTGTAAGGACAACTGCTTTGTAGTCATCTTGCAAATCTTGTGCCAAGCGCAATGAGGATAGTAAACTATCATTTACTGCCTTTGATGCATTAGGTGCTCGGTAAGCTGATCCAATCAGTACCTTGTCAGAACCAATAGTTACTTCAGCCCACACAATTTCCGCTAGCTCCGTTTTCCAGAATCCTGTTTCTAACTGGTGAATATTCTGGACGAATTGCAAGCAAAACGCCCCCATGAGACGAAGTGGTACGATCCTTCCTAAAGACAGTGTATCCTTCTGGAATTACTTCACCATCACCAATTGAGTCGTCAAGCCAGGTTTCGCACACGGCAATTATTGCAGGGTTATGAGAAACCATCCAGGCCTCAATGTCTGGTTTTCGCTTTTTTTTTTTTTTTAAACTTCTGGCATTGAAAGATAACAATGTCAACTGTTTAATATTTACCGTGTCCTGGTCACTAGAGAATGAAAGTTGTGAATCACTCTCAGTACTAAACAAGGAGTTCGAGAAGGCTGGTAGTGAGCAGGGCAACAAGTCCATTTACTCACTCCACTCGTTATTCTCTTGTACACCGATGTTTTATGTTTACACAAGATCGATGCGCCATGTTTGTACACGAGTCACATTTCACAAATAAACTGGTTTTTGCGGCCCTTAGATTCGCACATAAAACAAATATTTTATTAATTGACCCGATAGTATTTGACATCGGTCCAGGATTAAGGGTACAAAACACGCTTGTGGGTGTGATGGAAATTGGAGAAATAAATAAAACTGAATGTATACAAAGCATGCAAATTATAATACTATAAATATTGAAAAACGCCAACTATAACGTAATGTTGTATATTTATGTAAGTAATAGCTGGAACACAATTATTTACAGAAAATCCAAGGTAGAACACGAGAGACGAGATTCAAAGATCTATATTACACTCTTTAGAATCCATCCATAACTAAAAAAATTGTTAAAATTATCTCTAAATTAATCCTATGCATAAAAATAATTTAGCACAGAGACGTCTGCAACTCGAGAATGGTGAGCAAAACTTCCTTATTATGTAAAGCCTATACAGTATTAATAAAAAATACCCTTCTGTATTTTAATTTTAATATTTCATTCATTTTATGGGAACATAACAAATGTTTTTGGTATCTGTATATTACATTCCAGTAAAAGCCACACAAGAATGTCATACAAACTTAGACATGCCTATACTTGCCACACCCTAAATTAATATTTGACGTGACTTGTGTCAAAAAATTTTAGTGATTTATTTAAATTCTTACATATTTAATTGATTTAAAAGTTGTATTGCCAATTTTTCTCTTATATGTGTTCTGTTCGGCGCCCGGAACTCACAGTGAACACTGCGCGACAGCGGAAGTAAATAAGACGCGCGGCCGAAACAAACACATGTCATTCACAATCTCAGTGACTTTGTGTAACTATCTGTGCATTGTAAGTATTATAACACATGTGACAGCATGTTTTTAAGACTGATAAACCAACAATATGTTTACAACTCTTCTCGTTAAGTGACATTGAATATCCAAGTAAAATTGATAAAAAGTCACATTTTTACGTTGTAGGCCAATTAAAATACCCTACAATATTTTAAATGGGTAATGTGGGTATTCAATGGAAAGGGCTATTCTTCTTCTAAACAATGGTTTTAAGTTTATTAAGGTATCCTGTTTGGTTTGGAAATAATGATCAAAAGAGTAAAGTGCCGTGCGGAAGCGTCGCGACGCACTCAAGGTGCCAAAACGGCATGTAGAACAAGATGGATTTTTCTCGGATACGGCTTATCGTATGTATTTTGAAGAATTCTTTCTAAAAAGTATAATATCATCTTGTTCTACCGCCGGTAGGGGTCCAACTTACATAACTTGCCGATTGCCGCTGCACCACTACTCTGCAAACGATCTTCGCTCTTTGAACGCTCAGAGAAGAATGAAGAAAAGAGTAATACATCCCTGCCTTTTATAGTTTTTTTTTGGCTCCTATTTTGCGCATGCGCATTGCTATTCTATTTGTTTTCAAACGAGGTATTTGAAATTTAAAATAGTATCAATATATAGTATATATCAAACCTTTTCTTCCATAAAAGAATGCAAGATAAAATATTTTGGAATGTCACTCACCTAAAATGTATGTTGGAGCGATAGATCTGGCAGGAAATGGCACTATGACGTAACGATCACGCAGGCATCAGGAATCACATAAATACCAGCTTTTAATAAGAAACTTGCAGTATCCTATAGCTACAACACGTTGCACAGCAAAGTATAGCCAACAACATCTGGGGGTGAAAGTGTAAACTAAAGTGTATTTATCCTTGAGATACAAAGTGACCAGTGAGTTGGCGAGGCGGGGTGGGTCGCCCCGTCCATTGTCTGCGTGGTAGCTACCCCAATTCCGAAGGTGCTAAACCTAACCCACACGCTACTACCCTGACTAGAATTTAAAAACATTTACCAATTACCATGACTGACAGTCGAATTCGGGTTCATGTTTTTGTAACAAATAATACTGTGTGTTTACATGGACCTCAGTAATTTGAACGAGTGAGCGTAGCGAACGTAGTGATTTCCATTCGACTTAAACGGCCCTTATTGTTTTTTCTGCGTGCGTGCGTGTGTGTGTGTGTGTACGTTAAAAATCAGCCGAATCGCTGAACAGATTGCGCTGAAATTTTAAACGGACATCCGGTACGAGTTTATTGAGAACTGCTAACAAAATCAGCAAGATTCATTGCGATTTAAACATACAAGAAATAATAAACTGAAAAATAGACTTCCAATGTTATGAAATTATTTTAACGACAATGTTTTTAGATTTTGAAAAGATATTTTTTGTTTTTTATTTACCTGGCAGTGAAATGCCGTGTCCATTCAAGGTCTGTCGAATGTTTTAAGTCAAAGTACCCCCAAATTCCGCTCGTAGATTGAGTAAACCTTGCAATGTTTTCACGTATTTCGTACTGGCTATGTTTACCATAGTAGGCCCTATTGCCACAGATGATGGACTTCACTGCGTTATATGCATTTCAAAACATGTTTAATAATTTTTTAAATACAATCTCGAAATTACAAAATCTTTCCCGACCAGGGGATTGAACCCACGTCTCCCATATTTCGGCTATAAGGGCGCTTTAGCCAACTAGACCAGGGAAACGCCAAAGTCGTAGTTAGACGAGTGAGAGAGTCATGTGGTGAGTACCCGGGAACATATGCATTTAAGTTTGATAATTATATTCGTATAAATAATAGTTTTTTAAAGTTTAGTTGGCATACGGGGACGGGCGCGTCAACTGTAAGGTCATAATGCGCCTCTCTAGCCTATGATAGGCTAGGTAGGCCTAAGGTAGGGGGAAGAAAAGTAATGTAATCGGGTACAATGTTTTAGATTTTGAAAATATATTTTTTGTTTATTATTCGCCTGGCCGTGAAATGCCGTGCCCATGCAAGGTCTGTCGAATGTTGCACGTCAAGGTACCCACAAAATTCGCTCGTAGATTGAGTAAACCTTGCAATATTTTCACGTATTTCGTACTGGCTATGTTAACCATAGTAGGCCCTATTGCCACAGATGATGGACAACACTGCGTTATATTTTGCATTTCAAATCATGTTCAATTATTTTTGAAATACAATCTAGAAATTACAAAATCTTTCCCGACCAGGAATTGAACTCACTTCTTTCACATTTCGGCTACAAGGGCGCCTTAGCCAACTAGACTATAGGGAAACGCCAAAGTCGTAGTGAGACGAGTGAGCGAGTCATGTGGTAAGTACCCGGGAACATTTGCATTTAAGTTTGATAATTATATTCGTATAAATAATAGTTTTTTAAAGTTTAGTTGGTATACGGGGACGGGCGCGTCAACTGTAAGGTCATAATGCGCCTCTCTAGCCTATGATAGGCTAGGTAGGCCCAAGGTAGAGGGAAGAAAAGTAATGTAATCGGGTACTTAACACATGGCTCACTCACTCGTTTAACAACGACTTTGGCGTTTCCCTAGTTATTGAACGAGTGAGCGTAGCGAACGTAGTGATTTCCATTCGACTTAAACGGCCCTGATGGTTTTTCTGCGTGCGTGCGTGCGTGTGTGTGTGTGTGTGTGTACGTTGAAAATCAGCCGAATCGCTGAACAGATTGCGCTGAAATTTTAAACGGACATCCGGTACGAGTTTATTGAGAACTGCTAACAAAATCAGCAAGATTCATTGCGATTTAAACCTACAAGAAATGATAAACTGAGAAATAGACTTCCAATGTTTAGAAATTATTTTAACGACAATGTTTTAGATTTTGAGAAGATATTTTTTTGTTTGTTTTTCGCCTGGCCGTGAAATGCCGTGCCCATGCAAGGTCAGTCGAATGTTGGACGTCAAGGTACCCCCAAATTCCGCTCGTAGATTGAGTAAACCTTGCAATATTTTCACGTTTTTCGTACTGGCTATGTTTACCATAGTAGGCCCTATTGCCACAGATGATGGACTACACTGCGTTATATGCATTTCAAAACATGTTTAATTATTTTTGAAATACAATCTAGAAATTACAAAATCTTTCCCGGCCATGAACCCACGTCTCCCACATATCGGCTACAAGGGCGCCTTAGCCAACTAGACTAGGGAAACGCCAAAGTAGTAGTTAGACGAGTGAGCGAGTCATGTTGTGAGTACCCGAGAACATTTGCATTTAAGTTTGATTATATTCGTATAAATAATAGTTTTTTTTAAAGTTTAGTTGGTATACGGGGACGGGCGCGTCAACTGTAAGGTCATAATGCGCCTCTCTAGCCTATGATAGGCTAGGTAGGCCTAAGGTAGGGGGAAGAAAAGTAATGTAATCGAGTACTCAACACATGGCTCACTCACTCGTTTAACAACGACTTTAGCGTTTCCCTAGTTGATATTCCATCCCTTAGCTCGGCTAGCGATACGCAGACAATGAACGGAACGACCCTACCCGCCTCGCCACCAAAATGGTCACTTTGTATCTCAACGATAAATACACTTTAGGAGCAAACACTAGGACTGATGCAAGGTGAAGGAGAGAGAGAGAGAGAGAGAGAGAGAGAGAGAGACGCTCCCAGCGGCAGCTTAGTGATGCTCCACCCCTTTTCTCTCTTTCCCAGGTATGTTGGAACTTGCAGTCGCGATGTCACACAGACCTGTCCAGACTTGTTGCTCTACAATATCATGAAGACGAATACAATAAATTAATAAAAAATAAATAAAAAAATAAAAAAATAAAAACAATTTTTGTAAAATCACAGGTTAGGTTAGGTTTGAATGAGAGAGATTTTTGTAAAATCCGAGGTTAGGTTAGGTTTGAACGAGATAGTTTAACAAAACATTTATAGGTTACACCGATAACAATTAACATTGATGTAACCTAAATGTTTTGTTAAAACTATCTCGTTCAAACCTAACCTAACCTCGGATTTTACAAAAACTCTCTCATTCAAACTTAACCTAACCTGTGATTTTACAAAAATTGTTTTTATTTATTTTTATTTTCATTTTTTTTTATTGAACGAGTGAGCGTAGCGAACGTAGTGATTTCCATTCGACTTAAACGGCCCTTATTGTTTTTCTGCGTGCGTGCGTGTGTGTGTGTGTGTGTGTACGTTGAAAATCAGCCGAATCGCTGAACAGATTGCGCTGAAATTTTAAACAGACATCCGGTACGAGTTTATTGAGAACTGCTAACAAAATCAGCAAGATTCATGGCGATTTAAACCTACAAGAAATAATAAACTGAAAAATAGACTTCCAATGTTTAGAAATTATTTTAACGACAATGTCTTAGATTTTGAAAAGATATTTTTTGTTTGTTATTCGCCTGGCCGTGAAATGCCGTGCCCCTGCAAGGTCTGTCGAATATTGCACGTCAAGGTACCCCCAATTTCGCTCGTAGATTGAGTAAACCTTGCAATATTTTCACGTATTTCGTACTGGCTATGTTTACCATAGTAGGCCCTATTGCCACAGATGATGGACTACACAGCGTTATATGCATTTCAAAACATGTTTAATTATTTTTGAAATACAATCAAGAAATTACAAAATCTTTCCCGACCAGGGGATTGAACCCACTTCTTTCACATCTCGGCTACAAGGGCGCCTTAGCCAACTAGACTAGGGAACGCCAAAGTCGTAGTTAGACGAGTGAGCGAGTCATGTGGTGAGTACCCGGGAACATTTGCATTTAAGTTTGATTATATTCGTATAAATAATAGTTTTTTTAAAGTTTAGTTGGTATACGGGGACGGGCGCGTCAACTGTAAGGTCATAATGCGCCTCTCTAGCCTATGATAGGCTAGGTAGGCCTAAGGTAGGGGGAAGAAAAGAAATATAATCGGGTACTCAACACATGGCTCACTCACTCGTTTAACAACGACTTTGGCGTTTCCCTAGTTAATTTGAACGAGTGAGCGTAGCGAACGTAGTGATTTCCATTCGACTTAAACGGCCCTTATTGTTTTTCTGCGTGCGTGCGTGTGTGTGTGTGTGTACGTTAAAAATCAGCCGAATCGCTGAACAGATTGCGCTGAAATTTTAAACGGACATCCGGTACGAGTTTATTGAGAACTGCTAACAAAATCAGCAAGATTCATTGCGATTTAAACATACAAGAAATAATAAACTGAAAAATAGACTTCCAATGTTATGAAATTATTTTAACGACAATGTTTTAGATTTTGAAAAGATATTTTTTGTTTTTTATTTACCTGGCAGTGAAATGCCGTGTCCATTCAAGGTCTGTCGAATGTTTTAAGTCAAAGTACCCCCAAATTCCGCTCGTAGATTGAGTAAACCTTGCAATGTTTTCACGTATTTCGTACTGGCTATGTTTACCATAGTAGGCCCTATTGCCACAGATGATGGACTTCACTGCGTTATATGCATTTCAAAACATGTTTAATAATTTTTTAAATACAATCTCGAAATTACAAAATCTTTCCCGACCAGGGGATTGAACCCACGTCTCCCATATTTCGGCTATAAGGGCGCTTTAGCCAACTAGACCAGGGAAACGCCAAAGTCGTAGTTAGACGAGTGAGAGAGTCATGTGGTGAGTACCCGGGAACATATGCATTTAAGTTTGATAATTATATTCGTATAAATAATAGTTTTTTAAAGTTTAGTTGGCATACGGGGACGGGCGCGTCAACTGTAAGGTCATAATGCGCCTCTCTAGCCTATGATAGGCTAGGTAGGCCTAAGGTAGGGGGAAGAAAAGTAATGTAATCGGGTACAATGTTTTAGATTTTGAAAATATATTTTTTGTTTATTATTCGCCTGGCCGTGAAAATGCCGTGCCCATGCAAGGTCTGTCGAATGTTACACGTCAAGGTACCCACAAAATTCGCTCGTAGATTGAGTAAACCTTGCAATATTTTCACGTATTTCGTACTGGCTATGTTAACCATAGTAGGCCCTATTGCCACAGATGATGGACAACACTGCGTTATATTTTGCATTTCAAATCATGTTCAATTATTTTTGAAATACAATCTAGAAATTACAAATCTTTCCCGACCAGGGAATTGAACTCACTTCTTTCACATTTCGGCTACAAGGGCGCCTTAGCCAACTAGACTATAGGGAAACGCCAAAGTCGTAGTGAGACGAGTGAGCGAGTCATGTGGTAAGTACCCGGGAACATTTGCATTTAAGTTTGATAATTATATTCGTATAAATAATAGTTTTTAAAGTTTAGTTGGTATACGGGGACGGGCGCGTCAACTGTAAGGTCATAATGCGCCTCTCTAGCCTATGATAGGCTAGGTAGGCCCAAGGTAGAGGGAAGAAAAGTAATGTAATCGGGTACTTAACACATGGCTCACTCACTCGTTTAACAACGACTTTGGCGTTTCCCTAGTTTATTGAACGAGTGAGCGTAGCGAACGTAGTGATTTCCATTCGACTTAAACGGCCCTGATGGTTTTTCTGCGTGCGTGCGTGCGTGTGTGTGTGTGTGTGTGTGTGTGTGTGTGTGTGTGTGTGTGTGTGTACGTTGAAAATCAGCCGAATCGCTGAACAGATTGCGCTGAAATTTTAAACGGACATCCGGTACGAGTTTATTGAGAACTGCTAACAAAATCAGCAAGATTCATTGCGATTTAAACCTACAAGAAATGATAAACTGAGAAATAGACTTCCAATGTTTAGAAATTATTTTAACGACAATGTTTTAGATTTTGAGAAGATATTTTTTGTTTGTTTTTCGCCTGGCCGTGAAATGCCGTGCCCATGCAAGGTCAGTCGAATGTTGGACGTCAAGGTACCCCCAAATTCCGCTCGTAGATTGAGTAAACCTTGCAATATTTTCACGTATTTCGTACTGGCTATGTTTACCATAGTTGGCCCTATTGCCACAGATGATGGACTACCCTGCGTTATATGCATTTCAAAATAATGTTTAATTATTTTTGAAATACAATCTAGAAATTACAAAAGCTTTCCCGGCCATGGAACCCACGTCTCCCACATGATCGGCTACAAGGGCGCCTTAGCCAACTAGACTAGGGAAACGCCAAAGTAGTAGTTAGACGAGTGAGCGAGTCATGTTGTGAGTACCCGAGAACATTTGCATTTAAGTTTGATTATATTCGTATAAATAATAGTTTTTTAAAGTTTAGTTGGTATACGGGGACGGGCGCGTCAACTGTAAGGTCATAATGCGCCTCTCTAGCCTATGATAGGCTAGGTAGGCCTAAGGTAGGGGAAGAAAAGTAATGTAATCGGGTACTCAACACATGGCTCACTCAATCGTTTAACAACGACTTTGGCGTTTCCCTAGTTTATTCGACTTCATTGCATTGTAAAACGGCAGGTCTTGACAGGTCTGTGAGGCTTCGTGACTGCAAGCTCCAACTTGATGGGGGAGAGAGAAAAGGGGTGGAGCATCACTAAGCTGCCGCTGGGAGCGTCTCTCTCTCTCTCTCTCTCTCTCTCTCTCTCTCTCTCTCTCTCTCTCTCTCTGTAAATTGTAAATGTGTAAATTGTTTATCATAATTTCAAATGTTTATGTTTTTAGTTAATTATGTGTAATTTTCATTTGGCCAATTACTTTGTGTTCAAAATTATCTATAATTTTCATAAGCCTTCATTATCATTTGTATTATTATTATTAGTTGTATTAGGTTGGATGGAAGATAAGGCGTCACTAGCCTTAATCCCGCCTTACAATAAAGACCCTTATCTATCTATCTATCTATCTATCTCTCTCTCCTTCGCCTGCATCAGTGCTAGTGTTTGCTCCTAGTTTACACTTTCACCCCCAGATGTTGTTGGCTATACTTTGCTGTGCAACGTGTTGTAGCTATAGGATACTGCAAGTTTCTTATTAAAAGCTGGTATTTATGTGATTCCTGATGCCTGCGTGATCGTTACGTCATAGTGCCATTGCCTGCCAGATCTATCGCTCCAACATACATTTTAGGTGAGTGACATTGCAAAATATTTTGTCTTGCGTTCTCTTATGGAAGAAAAGGTTTGCTAGAGGTTATATATTGATACTATTTTTAAATTTTAAATACCTCGTTTTGAAAACAAATAGAATAGCAATGCGCATGCGCAAAATAGGAGCAAAAAAAATACTATAAAAGGCAGGGATGTATTACTCTTTTCTTCATTCTTCTCTGAGCGTTCAAAGAGTGAAGATCGTTTGCAGAGTAGCAAGTGTGAGGTTTTGTTTCTAATATATCAACCTTAAAGAATACTTATATTTATTTTCAATTATACAATCGTATCGGGACTGGTGTTAAACAAGTAAGAGTTTGTGTCTATTTTTTACTACTTTACTTCGACTACATATTTTGTGTGATGTGGTTAATTCAAATTAAATACATATTTAGCATTTTCTAAATTAGTTGTCAACATGCCTTTGTCTTCGGGAAAGCACAATTAACTTCGTTAATTACTTAATGAAATGAAAAATGATTTAAAATTCTATTTGCCCAGTAACAATTGTTGCAGGCTACCTATTGATTGATTAATATTGTTCAATATTGAATGTATTGTGTTGTATTCTATCAGAATTACTTCACAAAACACTTAGAAATAAAATCATAACACATCATCACTCCGATGTACATTTTAAGGTTACGGTAAAGAAAACATGCGCCTGCCTTGATGAGTATAAGTATTTGCTATATTTTTATAGTATAGTGAACATACTTGCAAAATTTACACACATGAGTTGTGTTGTTTATTTTAAATAATTGAAATATATTAACAAAAACGCCATATAATTAGTTTTGCTCTGTCATGTTTTTAGAAACTTGAATATGATTGTGTAGCATGAGTGAATTTTAAATGCATTGATTGAAAGTAAAAAAAAAAAAGCAGCAATGCGCATGCGCAAAGCAGCAAAAAAAATGTATAAAAGGCGGGGATGTTTTACTCTTCTTCATTCGTCTCTGAGTGTTCAAAGTGTGAAGGTCGTCTGCACAGTTGCAAGTGACAGGTTTTGTTTCTAATATTTCAACCTAAAGAGTACTTCTACATTATAATTACACTTAACATACCAGGAGTAGTGAACAAGTAAGAGTTTGTGTTTATTTATTTTTATTACTTCACTTCTACTACATTTGATATGTATGTACTTTTTTTTAACTCAAATAAAATGTGCATTTATAATTTTGCTACATTAGTTATCAACCTATGTATATTTTATTAACAGTTACGTTATAAACATTAATTTGCGTTTTTTTTTTATTGCAGTTCATTTGCTATGGCGTTAGACAGATTTGAATGTGTTGACTGCGAGAAAGTGTTCGCCCAAAAGACGAATCTTAATCGACATCGTCGAAATGTTCATTCAACTTCATCCTATTTGCTAAAGTGTAGCATTTGCGATTCTACATTTAAGCGAGCTGATCACTTAGCACGTCACATGAAGATTCATAAAACATCTGAAATTTGCTGTGGAACCTGTTTCAAGACATTTTCGCGTCAAGATGCTTTAAAGAGGCACATGAAAACGCCTTGCAAGAAAACTCCAGTTGGCGTCGAAGCAGCAGATCAGGAAGTGATTGAAAAGAACAATGTGTGTCAAGACCCTTGCGAATTCAAAAGTTTCATTGAATAGTAGTGTAAAGAGCTATTAATTTAAAAACAATGACAATACAATGAATCATTTATCATTCAAGACAGTCTGACCGAAACTATTAAACGTCAATTATCTGAAGAGCTTCGTGAAATTAAAAGTGTAAAGTGGTATGTTGCGTTACTAGTGAGATTTACTCGTGATGACAGTGAGGGTAATACTTTAAAATCAACACCATGTTTTAGAAGTAAGTGTAGTGTACTGTTAGGTGAACATGAGATTGAGCAACAAGTGAACGAGGTGATGGAATTACTAACAAAACGAAGTTGGGAGTTCCACTGTGAAGGAAGTGGGTGGAATGAAGACAAAGTGGAATATCTCGAACTAAAAGTCGGCAAATATGCACCTCTTGCAGCTTCGAGTTACATTGAGCTACCTATTGAACTCAGAAGCAAAAAAGCGATAATAAACATTCAAAATGAAGATGAACGTTGCTTTCTATGGTGTGTTTTAGCTGCAATTCACCCTGCTAGTGATCATGGAAATCGTGTACAAAAATATGTTGAATGGGAAAATGAGCTAAACATGAATGGGATTGATTATCCTATCTCAGTCAAAAATATTGAAAAATTCGAAAAACAAAATGACATCTCTGTAAACGTTTATGGGTATGAAGATGAAGTTTTCCCACTACGTATTACAAAACAAAGCTGTGCAAGACATGTTGATTTACTTTACATAACTGAGGGGGAGAAAAAACATTATTGCCTTATTAAAAACTTTAATCGGATGATGAGTTCCCTAACAAAACACGATGGGCAAAGATTTTACTGTCATTACTGTTTTACATCGATTCTCAGCAAAACACTTACTTGTTAATCATGAACCATAGTGCTCAAGAAATGAACCCCAAAAAATTGTCATGCCTAAAGAAGAGGATAAATGGATGGAATTTAAAAATCATCAACTTGCATTAAAAGTGCCAAATGTCATTTACGCAGATTTTGAGAGCTATATCAAACCAGTCGAAGGGTGTGAAGAAAATCCCAATACTTCACATACAACGGAACTTGCTCAACATGTACCATCTGGGTTTGCCTATGTGGTTGTCGATTCTAATGGAAAATGTGTAAAAGAACCTGTCGTGTACCGAGGAGAAAATGTTGTTGATACATTTTTAGATTGTATGTTAAAAGAAGAAGAAAGATTAAGTGCCATTAAAAAATGCGTTGTGCCAATGAAGTTAAGTTTGAATGAGGAGGCAATGTTTCATGCATCGAAGCAATGCCATATTTGCAAAAAGTCTTTGGATAATGAGCGAGTGAGGGATCACTGTCATATAACCGGAACATTTAGAGGTGCCGCGCATAACTCGTGTAATTTAAATTACAAATTTACTAGCAAAGTTCCTGTTATTTTACATAATCTGCGAAATTATGATTCTCATTTGATTATGCAAGGAATGGGGAAAATTGAAATAAAAAAAATAACATGCATACCTAACAATATGAAAAGTACATATCATTTTCTATTGGGAACTTGCAGTTTATTGATAGTTTACAGTCCCTGAATGCCTCATTAGAGCAATTAGTAGAAAATCTGAAGGAGTCTGGTAACAATGAACATTTTGTATTATGAAACAAATCTTCAATGATGCTAGGATGTCTTTGCTTTTGAGAAAAGGTGTGTTTCCATATGAGTATATGAATTGCAGTACAAAAATGAATGAAACTAGTTTACCACCAATAGAAGCATTTTACAGCAGTTTGGCACAAGACACTATAACAGCAGAGGACTATGAGCATGCGCAAAGAGTATGGAATGCTTTCGAAATTAAAAACATTGGCGAATATCAAGACTTGTACGTACAGACTGATGTTTTGTTATTGGCTGACGTTTTTGAAAACTTCAGGACATTAGCTTTAAAAGACTATGAAATAGATCCTGCTCACTTGTATACTGCTCCAGGTTTCGCATGGCAGGCATGTCTAAAAATGACTGGCGTGAAACTTGAACTATTAACCGATGTGGACATGCATATTTTCATTGAGAGTGGTATACGCGGTGGGGTGTCAATGATATCCAAAAGACATTCTGTTGCAAACAACAAGTACATGGAGGATTATAACAAACACGAGGAGAGTAAATACATTATGTACTGGGATTGCAATAATTTGTATGGAACCTCTATGATTGAAAAACTCCCAATCAGTGATTTTCGTTGGTTGGACGAAAACGAAATCGCTCTTCTCGATGTAGAAAAGGTAGATGTCGAAAGTGACAAGGGTTATATTCTTGAAGTGGATTTAGAGTATCCTGAAAAATTGCATCAAATGCATAACTGCTATCCCCTTGCACCAGAACGGATGGAAATCGAAGGTGAATTATTATCTCCGTTTTCACAAAATTTAAATTCAAACTGAATATTACAGCTACTGGTAAAATTACAAAACTGGTGCCAAATTTGCAAAATAAAGAAAAATACGTGATCCATTATAGAAATCTAAAGCAGTACATTGGATATGGAATGAAGCTGACAAAAATACATAGAGTGGTTGAGTTCACGCAGAGTAATTGGTTGAAACCTTTTATTGACTTAAATACCGAAAAGAGAAAACACGCAACAAATGAATTTGGCAAAAATTACTATAAATTAATGAACAATGCGATTTACGGCAAGTCCCTCGAGTGTCTAAGGAAGAGAGTTAATGTTGATTTAGTTACTACTGAAAAGAAGGCACAGAAATTAATTGCATCGCCAGCATTTGAGGGATTCACCATATTTGCAAATAATCTAGTTGCAGTTAAATCAATAAAGAAAACGCTCTTGTTAAACAGGCCAATATATGCCGGCTTTTCTATTTTAGAGTTAAGCAAAACTTTCATGTATGACTTTCATTATTCGTTCATAAATCCGAAGTATGGGCAAGATGCAAGCCTCCTTTTCACCGATACTGATTCTTTATGTTATGAAATAAAAACTCAAGATGTGTATTGCGATGTTGCAGAACATGCCAATCTGTTTGACACTTCAAATTATCCACAAAATCATGTTTTATTTGACACAACGAATAAAAAATGTTTGGGTAAAATGAAGGATGAAATGGGAGGGAGTTTGATAAAAGAGTTTATTGGTTTGCGCCCAAAAATGTATTCACTATTGAATGCCAGCGGGGAAGAAAAGAAAGTTGCAAAGGGTGTGGTGAGACAAACAATTAAAAAGAAAATACGTCATGATCATTATAAGAAATGTTTGTTAAACAGTGTAATAATAAGTGAGGAAATGTTTACTATAAGGCAATATAAACATGAAGTGTTCACCATCAAGCAGAGAAAGATTGCTTTGTCACCTGCTGATGATAAGCGATATTTATTAGGAGATGGTGTTCAAACACTTGCATATGGGCATATTAGGATTAAGGAAATGATGAAGAAGAAAACCGTATCTTAAAATGTATATATATATATATTGTGTTAAATGTACTTATGTGATTTGTTTAATAAATTACAATATTTGTTATAACCATGAATTAGTCTTGAGTTTTAAAATTATTTACCCTAGTTATACCATAATTCCCTATCCTTCATCTTCACACACAATGCATGTCTTGACACGTCTGCGTATGGTGACGTCACCCAAGCTTGAAACAAGTCTCAACAGGTTTACATGACGTCATCATGCTAGGTTCTATTTGGGAGCAAAAGAATTCCTTAGTTCCAAAATTCACTACTAGATTGTGTGAATTAGTTACAAATTTCGCTAAAAGGTAGCGCCGCGGGTGCGGACTCAATCGCAACTACTAAACCCAACCAAATTTTTTTGTGCTTCGGCTGACTTCGTAAGTGCTTGTCTGTCTAAAGTATTTCTATGTTTCGGATATAATTAAACATGTTTTCTTTCGGACTGAAACTGACAGTTTTCTATGAATATTATATTTCCGTTAACTAAGCAGTGAACCAGGGTAGTAAGCCATGGGTCAACTTACCGACCTTGTGGCGATACAGACACTGCATAGTCATAACTCATTAGACGAGTGAGCGCAGCAAAACAAAGTGCATGATATGAGACTGCGGGAACGTCACTTTTCTTGTTCCAGATGTCAAGACACGTCTTTTTTATATTTTTTTATATCGGTCTTAAAATATTAAGCATAAATCTCATAAATAGTTATAGATACATTAGCAAAATAGTGGAGTGTGTAACTCGCTGACATTTGACCTCTGCACACCACCACCCGCATGGCGTTCTGCGTCGGAAACGCCACTATTCTTGTTCTTGGTGTCAAGACACGTCTTTTGAAACACGTATCGAAATTGGTTGTGCAAAATTGTAAAAAGTGTGCAAAAATATGGCATAGGTTTTGACATGAAAATCCATTTTGGTTGTTCTAGCATTAACTTGACTCAGCCAAAATAAAGTTGCCGTAAGTTTTTTGTGTTGCTTAGTGCAAAAATCCAAATTGGTTGTGCAAAATTGTGCAAAAAGTGTGAATAAATATAGTTTAAGTTTAAAAATTTGAAAACCATTAACTTGGCTCAGCCAAAATGAAGTTGTCGTTACTTTTTTTGTGTTGCTTGTGCAAAAAGTGTGCAAAAATATGGCATAGGTTTTGCCATAAAAATCCATTTTGAAGTTGCCATAATTTTTTTTTGTTGCTTGTGCAAAAAGTGTGCAAAAATATGATATAAGTTTGCACAAGAAATTCGTTATTTTACGAAAACCATTAGCTTGGCTCATCCAAAATGAAGTTGTCGTAACTTTTTTGTGTTGCTTGTGCAAAAATCGAAATTGGTTGTGCAAATTATGTGCAAAGTGTGCAAAAATATGGCATAGGTTTTGACATTAAAATCCATTTTGGTTGTTCTGGCATTAACTTGGCTCAGCCAAAATGAAGTTGCCATAAGTTTTTTGTGTTGCCTGTGCAAAAATCAAAATTTGTTGTGCAAAATTGTGCAAAAAGTGTGCAAAATTCACAGCATATCGTAGGTCATAATTAAATTGGTGGTTGAGCCAAGTTAAAGGACCCCTCCATATTGTGCCTTAAATATTTAGTGTAGTTCACACATGATATTAACAAAATAGTATAACGCAACGTGCGTGACCTTTGACCTCCGCCCAACGCCAACTACATGACTTTTTACTTTGGAAACGCTATTATTCTTGTTTCTGGTGTCATCTTTGTGTGTGAGTATCGTGCGAAGAACATTTGGCGTAATTCGCATCGCATGTGATACTATGAAAATAGACGAGTGAACCGCGCGTGACCTTTGACCTAGCCCACGCAACCCGCACGATTTGCGACGGCGGAAACGAAATTATTCTTGTTTCTGATGTCAAGACGCGTCTTTTGAATGAATGTCTTCATATTGTACTAAATATGTTTTGCGGAATCCATTGTTTTATTTTCATCTTCTAGTCTATAACATTCCGCAATGAAACGCGCCTTGGGAAATGCTAAACGAATTACGTTGGGCGGTGAAAGAAAATGTTGGATTCAATTCCAGAGTCGTCTGTTTACGAACACGGTTGGCTGGTGGCGCGTTCGGTTCTCTATTCATTCGCTGTGACCGGGCACGGTAATTTGAATTACGGAATGCTCGGTTCTTCTCTAGCGATCACTGTTGCGATACTGAACGCGGGGACAGGACACGTTCTGCAAGTTCGTATATTATTCATTTGTTTGGAGTCGAGAAAGCAATCGCTTGATGGTATTTGTACATTCGGGGACAAGAGTAAATCCAGGAGGTAGTACCAAAGTCTTCATTCCAACCTCTTGTTACATTTATTATCTATAGTTAATTAAAATATAATAAGTGGGCCCAATGAAGCTTGAACTAGTGCGGGTCTGGAGCAATGCGCAAACTACTTACTATCGAAATGTCTGCCCTACAACTGACCTAGATCGGGAATATAGCGGCTTCTTCATTAGATCAAATGTATAAGCTATAGTGCTTTGCCTTGAAAAGAAGACGTTCAGTTAATTAGACGAGGGAGCGCAGCGATTACTGAGTCTTACTACGCAAGTCGAACGGATCTTTGTCGTGATTGTGTCTGTGAAAATTAATGTATGTTTGTTTGTTTATCCGGTCCCATACTGCCGAACGGCCAAACAGATTGGGCTGAAATTTTAAACAAACATTCGTGACCCGTTAACTGAGAACTGCTATCAAAATGAGCAAAATCCGTTGCTATTTAAGCCTACAAGAAATAATAAATTGTAAAATAGACTTATAATGAGGATTTAATTTAACGATAATGGGTTTCTTCTTGCATGCGTGTATGCATGCAGTGACCACGATGTATTGAATCGTTCACGCTCAAGGTTACCCAAAATTCCGCTGTGAGAATGAGTAAAATTCGTAATCAGATACCTCTCGTTGCAGCCATTGAAGTACGATTTTTATGAGAAATATTACTTCACTTGTACCCAAAATCGTTTTATCTCAGTGATTTTGAACGTTCCCATAAAGTTTCATCAGATCGGAGTACCCGTTTGCCCGGTCGAGGGCCAAATATCATGACAATTTATCACATTAAAAATCGAAAAAAATCTTAAATGTACGATAATCATAAGAAATAATTATTCGATTGTACCCATAACAGCAAGTCTTGTTCAGAGATTTCAATGGTCTTAAACAAATGTCAACACGATCGCATTTGCTGTTTGCTCGGTAGAGGACAAAGAAACAAAAAACATCAGCCGCGAGCTATTTTCCCAGGGTAAGCGAAATTGAAGTCTTCGTTGCGCTCATTCAAAAACTAATGACAATGGGGTGCAATTTAAGAGAGAGACCGAGAGCCGACACTCGCCTATAGTTGTATAGTTTGCCAGCCGCAGAAGGGTGCGAGGCAGGGATATCGTATCGACTTCTCGCTGCCCTAAAAGTACTATTTTGACGAACAATATTTCTTCGTTTGTAGCGTAAGCTCATTTTGGTAAATAAAGATAAAGATAAATAACATACCCAAGTTCAGTGATTTCGAACGATGATGCGCTAATCCAATTACATAAATATTTTTTTATTTTTTTATTTATTTAGAGGCTATTATTTGAAGTTTCCGCAACTTAAATTTCAATTTTCAATACCCCGATAAAAATAA
Source organism: Sweltsa coloradensis (assembly GCA_024449915.1). Taxonomy (NCBI): domain Eukaryota; kingdom Metazoa; phylum Arthropoda; class Insecta; order Plecoptera; family Chloroperlidae; genus Sweltsa; species Sweltsa coloradensis. The sequence continues at coordinate 25,063 of JAMZAV010010070.1, forward strand.
CTCGGGTGTTTTTCTTTCTGTTTCCTCGCTTCTCTACCGTAAAAACGACTGGTGCGATCTTGATAAACATTATAGGAACGTTCGAAATCACAGAACTTGGATATGATACGAATTTACGATTTAATATACAATCGAAGAAATATTTCTGTCAAAATAAATTGTAAATTAACGATATTTAGGCAAAACCGTCAAGAAAGTTGGAATAGTATATATAAATATGTAAATAGCCAAAAGGACATGTAGACTTGCCCAATTAGTTGATGAAAATAGAAACGAGTTCAGAAGGCGGAGTTAATCAATATTAAAGTTTTCCACACTAAAGTTGTTGGGGGATATGATTGTGAAATAGTGATTGTGATGATAGTGAGGTGGTTATAACTGATAATGCTATTTAGTGGTATTAGAAAACTTAAGAATAATTAATCTCCGGGGCCTGATGGATTGAATAATATGTTTGTTAAAGAAACTGGATGGGGAATATAGTGCCATACCAAGAAATTATTTCAGACATCTTTAAATAAGGGACAACTGCCAGATAAGTTGAAACAAGCAAAAGTTATTCCGATTGATAAATGTGGGGGGAAGGGACAAATAGATAATTAAAGGCCTGTCAGTCTTACGTCTTCAGTATGTAAAATAATGGAGAGGATTATGGATGTGAAGATTATGAACATTATTGAAGACGAAGAAGGATTGTCAAGTTCACAGAATGGGTTCCGTAAGGGTTATTCTTGCGAAACTCAGATAACAGGATCTACTCATGATAATAGCTGATGCTGATGCAATTGATAATAATGGTAATAATGGTATTGATGCAATATTTATTGATTTTCAAAAAGCATTTGATAAAGTAGCATAAGACTTTAATGCAGAAATTTGGAAACAAAATAAGAAAATATCAAATTGTGAACTGGGTTGGGAACTTTCTGAGAAGTAGAAGTCAAAGAGTCAAGAGTGGGAAATGTAATTTCGGAAGAGATTGAAGTAACTTCCGGAGTACCTCAAGGCAGTGCGTTGGGACCAAGTTTGTTTATTATATTTATCGATGACATACAAGTAGGAATACAATAAAATTAAAAAATACGACTTTTTGCAGATGATGGTGTGTTATATAGGAAAATGGAGAAAGGTAAAGTTGTAAATATAATTACAGAAGACTATACAGTAATTGAAATGTGGGTAGATATTAATAAATTGGGTTTAAATCTGAGTAAATGTGAGGTTATTTCATCTAACAGAGCTAAAAGGAAACGAAAAAAAAGGAAATTTACTAAAAGTTATCGTCATCAAGTACAAATACTTAAAGAGTGTTCATAGACAACTATTTAGATTGAAGGCATCATGTGAAATACTAGGAAGCTTCGCAAACGCTTTTTCAGGCGCGTTGTTGGATGAGCGTAATTGTTTAAAAACGAAAAAAAGCATAAAATTACGATTTTGATAAGAAATAATTATTCGATATCGCTCAAATTTCACACGAATATATTAATTCATAAAATTAAGGTTCTGTGAAAAAATTATTATAATCGGATAAAGCATGTAGGTGTTATAAGTCAAAGAAAGTTTAAAAAATCGAAAAAATCGTAAAATTGCGAATTTCATAAGAAAAAATTTTTTGATTGCGCTCAAATTTCACACAAATATATTAATTCATAAAATTAAGGTTCTATGAAAAAATCATTGCAATCGAATAAAGCATGTAGGTGCTACAAGTCGAAGATTTTTTTAAATCGAAAAAATCGTAAAATTGCGATTTTCATAAAAAATAATTTTTGGATGGCGCTCAAAAACGTGGCAGTTCTACGTTCAGTGATTTCGAAGGTTTCCACAAAACTTCATTGCAATTGAAGTATTGGTTTATAGCCAGAATCGTGTTAACAAACAGCCAAAAATACAGAAAAAAAAACGTTCCGGATTTTTTTCTCCAGTGAATTGTGAAATGGAATCTTCGCTTCGCTCGCTACGCTCATCCAATAAAAACAAGTCAATACACGCTCCAAATTTGTAATGAGGCAGCTAAAAGGGGTTCATTCAAAAATTTCAGCTAAGGCATATAAATCTATTACAAGTCCAATGTTGGAATAGGCAATGTGCTATATATGGGACCCTTATAAGTATGCTCATGTCAAAAAGCCCTAAACAAAGTACAGAGATTAGCAAAGAGAATAATTCTGGGAAGGTAAAAATGTGGAGATGAGTAACTGATTCCAAGGGAAGGAGGATACAAACTTATGATAGCTTAATTAAATGATAAAAGGTTTAGGATGGGATTCTTCAAAAATGCGGAAAGGAGAAACAGCCTTTGCAACCTGTTTCGTGCTATGACAGGAATACAGGGATGGAATGAGATAAGCAATCAAATTGAGAAAGGATTATACAAAGGGTGGAAATACCATGACAGGAAGTTAAAATGTAAACTGAAAAAGGATGTTGGGAAGTGGTGTTTTCGAAAAAGAGCAATTGTGGAATGGAATCATTTGCTAGCTGCAGCTGTTGAGGAATCCTATGTGAAAAGGTTAGGAAGGTGTTTGGAAGATATTGATTTGGATCTAAAGTAGATTTGATTTGATTTTATGATGATTTGATGATGGATTTGATGATTTAGAGGTAAATTAAGAAATTAATAAAAAGTGAGTGTGATATTAGGCCTCAGTCTTGATACTTTTGATACAACAATAAAATGTTAATTTGAGGTACTTTCCACCATGTAAACCACATTTTTGCAAGGAATATAAAAATAAATAAAATTTAAAAAATTTAAATTTAAATGTTTTTATCTATAAGGTTCTTATATTTTTTAAAGTTGGAATTATTATTTTGATTATAATATATACAAAATAAGTAAGTATAAGAATAAGTTAATGTATTGTTCTTTCGAAACCACATCACATTTTAAAATCTTTTTGACCTCTGTGCCTGGTCTATTATTTCACCGTTCCTCTAGGAAATTACTCACGAATGGTCATAGCAATTCTTTTATAAGGCAACTCCCTGAGCAACGACCACGATTCCAGACCGCAGTCGCTCAACTCGTTTGCAATTCGCGTCTTGGGAACCCTTCCTTAATTAAGACGCCGTCTCTTAAATATACAGTTTAATTGAAAAGGATTTAAAAATATAAATTAATTAAACTTTTTGTTATGGAAATTATATTGTCCAATATTTCCATCCTCTCGCACTCGCCTGCAGTCTTGGGTCGAAGTCATTGCTAAAAGCGAGGCTGTCGTATTTAAAACCAGGTCATTCCTATTCTAAAGTTTGTGCGAAGTTGGTTTTATATGTGCAATGTGCAGTTGGCTTTGAAATTCTAAAATAATCTAATTGATACGAAAATGTGATATTATAATCGAGCCACATGTTCTAACGCCCAGATTTCACGGCAATAACTGATTACGCTATTTCTTCCAGTGAGAAGTTGAAAACAAACTGACCAAATAGGGTTAAACACAATTATTTCACCATTTAAATAATATGTTGTTTATGATTTTAGAATAACCAATTATTGGTACCCGCCGTTAACCTCGTTTTCGACTGGTTTTGAGCTGAACTCACTGGTAAAGATGCTCTGATAACGACACCCAGCTGTTTGAAGTTCCTTTGCGTTTTGTGGTTTGTATGTTTTATCTGCGTATTATTACTGCAAACAAAGAGTAGTTGCAACTTGCAATAAAGAGACGTAGTTGACGCTGTGTTATGCCAACTGTCATTCTTACCTACGCTATGGGATTTTGCTGGGGGACATTTCACTGACTGAAATAAGATTTTTAAAAAGCAGAATCACCTTCATAGGACAATGTTTTTTTAAATAAAATTCAGAGATTCGTGTAGGCAAATCTTTAAAGATAACATTTAACCTTTCCCTGTATTTATATTCTTAAACAACTGAAATCTATTTAAAGTAATTTTAGGGACATTGTAAGTGGTTTAACTAATCACAATTAATATAGTACTAGACGAGACTACCGTCCAACCGCTTAACACAACAGTGCTTTGCTTGAAAAGTGACATAGACGTGCTGGCATAAACAACAAACTACCATGTTACATTAAGTCTATTGATAACAATGGAGCTTTCAATAGAGAAGCGAAACTCCACGCTGTCCGTTTTATCGTCTCTACTCAAACACCGAAGCAACCTTCTTGAGTGATCAGGGGGAGAGTGGGTGAACGCTATGCAGATGAAGGGTTCGAGAGCTAGTGTAACGGCTTCGTTCTCCTCGACGTCTACTCGGCAGTAAAGGTTAGTGGAGGAACCTTTATGTCAGTCAAGGTTACACAGTTCTTTCGGATGGGAAGTAAAGCCGTTGGTCTCCATGGTACTTTTCAAAAGGAGTAGGCTACGTGCCAGTACCGGGTTTCCCCTCATCCCTTCTATTTATACTTCATCCTTATCTATCACTACTCGTCGTATCGAATAGACTTTAGTGCATTGACATATGAGACATTAAGCAATATCAAATCAAATCAATAAATCAACAATCTAGTTAATCATTGTTCGCTCGTCGATTTTGTCGTTGTCTACAGGGTGCTTGATCTGCTTTCAATTTAATTTCCTTCACTGATAATTAGTTCTGTGACTGAGTGGGTAGACTCTTTAATACGAATTAATTTATTATTTTCTTTTTTTTCTAAAAGGAGTATTCACCCGCTAAACTCAAAAAATATATTTCATTCAGGCCTACTAGTAATGAATTTAGAAATAAACAGAAACATTATTGGGTCCACCATGACCATGGCTCGTTGGTCTTGTTGTTAGCGTATCTGCTTCCAATGCAGAAGGTCCAGGGTTCGATTCCCGTTAAAGTCAGAAGTTTTTTAACTTCTGATTTGGACTTAAGTCCATCAGTTCTTGTCTTAGGAGTTTGTAAACGGTGACTTTGGAGCCGTCCTAGCAACGAAGCACATAATAAATTTCAGAGTTGTTCTGAATCAGCCTTGTTGATTCTGGCGTTGATTCGCGGGTGTTCGCACTGTCCATACCACTGATTGCTATATTTCCTATTAAAAATATCGATCTTTGGTTGGTTATCGCTCACTCGTCGATTGCGTCGGGGCCTGCAGGGTTGGCTTGGTCGCTTTGATTTAAAGTCCCCCACTGAAAATCAGTTATATAACTGAGTGGGTAGACTCTAAATAAAATTTATTTATTTATTTATTTAATGTCAAACTTTGTATTCTGCAAATCGAGGTAGGTTCCATCGGTAAAAAATCTCCTAAAGAAATAACATGGGGACGATTTTTATGCCCCGTAACCTTGAACGGTTTTGATCAAAAAAATATTGGCCATAATTGACGTGTTAGAGGAGGGGAAACCCGATACCGGCACGTAGCCGTAGCCCACGTATCTTTCGAGAAGTACCAAGGGGACCAACAACTTTACGTCCTATCCGAAAGGAAGGAGGAACCTTGACAGTCATATAGGTTCGTCCACTTAACCCAGACTGCCCAGCAGACGTCGAGGAGAACGAAACCGTTACACTCGGTCACCCACTCTACCTCTAACCACGCCCGAAGGTTGCTTAACTTCGGTGAACGATTAGAAACCGGTGTAGCAGGGACTGGAAACCCCCGGGATGGAATACCCCCCGGTATCCCAGCTCTAGGGATGGGATACCCCCCCGGTATCCGAGCCCTAGGGCTGAAGTACCCCACGCAGCGTGTAAAAAGATAAAAGGGGGGACTTGGTCCCTAAGGATGGGATACCCCCCACGATATAAAGTGTAAAAAGACAAAAAGAGGGTACATGATCCCTAAGAATGGAATACCCCCCCCCCCCAATATAACGTGTAATCAGACAAAAGGGGGTACTTGGTCCCTAGGGATGGAATACCCCTACGATACAACGTGTAATAAGACGAAAGGGGGTACTTGGTCCCTAGGGATGGAATACCCCCTACGATACAACGTGTAATAAGACAAAAGGGGGTACTTGGTCCCTAGGGCTAGGATACCCCTTACGATATTACGTGTATAAAGACGAAAGGGGGTACTTGGTCCCTAGGGATGGAATATACCCCCCTCGATATTTTGTGATAAATTATAGGTCTGAAACACTACTCCTCGACACATTTAATAAATGCTTTTCTGAATAAACAATTAAAGTAAAATTAATACTAACTGCACAAAACAAACAGGGGTAACAACTCGAAAGTAACCTGAAAATGTGTATATTTACAAACATATTGTAAAACGCTTTACACAAATATGCATAAAGATTTTGTATCATAATGTAGACCCCTAGTCATTAATTGCCATGTTTGTTATAATGTGACCGACGTTTCGAAGATTTCCTCACCTGGGTCAATACAGTCAGAATTTAATATAAAATCTTAAACATCATTGGTTATGAAAATTACAGCACAAAACTGACAGATCTGACATTATAATTAAAGTGTCAATAAAAACGTAGAACATAGTGCATTAATACACATAAAGATTTATAATATGTACATTTTTATTTTTATGTTTTGTTGTGGGCTTTCGTAATTATATTTATACACATATTTATGGATTCAATACTTACTTAATCAAGAATAGTTTGTTGTTGCCTAAAATGTTTAGGCCACCGAAACGACAGGTGTGACATACTTATGCACGCAATAACCCCCGTCTGGGCCTGGGGTAGAATTGGCCCAGAACATGGCTCTGCTAATCGGAAAAGGCGATTCAAGAGAAGTCCACCTCGCAAACATCAGCTAGAATGAAGGGTAGTATTTTACTCCCCGAAAATAGAGGCGAGCTCTGGCAATCGTCGTCGGGGACCTTGCCCCCTTTCCTTGACGACCCCTCGACGATGTTGACGACAATGACACCACGAACGATGACGAAGACAATGACGACCGCGACGTGAGAACCCCCTTTCCTCCCCTTACCCGTGGCTGGTTCTGACCAGCATGGGCCCCCCCCCCCCCAAGGTTAGAGTTTTGCATTATGACCTAACGGTTGACGCGTCCTTAAATCCAAAGAAAAAATGCACGCAATAAAAAATTATCATGAACGTGAATAGTAAGCAAAATAACAATATGTCGGGAAATTCGATTTCTCTTATATTGTCTGTTTAATTGGTTATCAAATTGGGCGCATATTTTTAAGTGCTGTAAATGACTATGAGGGGGAACTCTGAAATCGGAAGCCCCCGACGACGGTAAAAATTCAACTTTCTCCATATTATTGATTCAATGATATTCTCATTGAGTATGTATATTTATGTGCATGAATACGAACACGAAGTTAAAATTTCAATTTTACAATCGGAAACCAAGATGGCGACATAGTTCTACAGTTTGCATCTTGGTTTCCTCTTGCAAAATTAAAATGACAATGTATACCCGGGAGTCTATAATGCGAATGACTAATAAAGTGCCTAACTACTTCGTCTATGTAATTTTATGTCATAGCTACATAAATCTTTACTCGTCGTGATGCATAACCATATCTTTCTAACGAAACCACATTGAGTTATGAGAATAAAAACTTAATTTATATGTGTTTTATATTGCAGGGGTATTTTCATACATAGAACATCAAAATACACGAGTATTGGAGGAACAAATTTTCACACTCAGAGTATAATATGGGAGAAAATATAATAATTATACAAAATTGATATAGATTACAAAATTTGCTTTCATGTTGACTTAATGAAAAGGGGACTTTAAGAAATGAACAAAATAGAGTTTTTAATTTTTTGGTCTGGACATAATAATTTTACTTCAAGCTATTATAGAACCACATTTACAATTTTGGACACAACGAGCCGAGTTCAAAATTCAATTTTCAGCATCTTTCCTTCTAACATTGTTTACTTTGAGACCTCTATCTTCCACCTCCTTATAAGAAAACTTTTATTTTTTGTAATAACGTTTGATAAATGAATTTTTTGTCCTCAAGAACAAATCTCGTATATGACCCGTCTCACCAAGTAAATATTAATTGAAAGTTGTTTCAGATAATCTTACCCATCTTATAAGCAGGTAAAATATACAGATCTTAAGAAACAATATTTAATAAATCATCACTAAAAATTTAATTTTGCACTTAGCTCGTGTACACTATTGTCCCAAATTTTGTATAAATGGCTGGTCGTACGGTTGTGTTCACCCAAAAAATGTAAAAACATATTTTGTTGTTAGATTTAAGTGCCTCTGTATTAAAATATATACCATATTTATTTACTTTTAAAATGTCGGTCTTAGAGCGATTCAATAGCCTTAAATACGGGACATAAAGACACTTGACAGTATGTGATTTGGAATGTAAAAGTAATCTTTGGATTAATATCGTTGTAAGTTATTATTTACTACAATTCAGAAATTAAAAAAGTCCGTCCCAACCGGGAATCGAACCACGGATCTCCCGCATTCCAGACAGGCGTCTTAACCATAGGATCATCAGGACGGGTACATTTTAACCTCTTAATTATTGTAGTTGCGTTATACATCAGAATGGATGGAACAGTACTGCAACGAAAAACTGTTGCCTTTGAACTGACCACCAAACATTAATTATAATGTCATTACCTTACGCAGGTACGAGCGAGGGTTCATTTCTCGATTTGGTTAGTCGGGAAACACTCCCGTAGCTTTTCCCGTAGGACTAATTTTATTTCTGAATTGTAGTAAATAATTACAATTACACCTACGGGAGTGTTTCCCGACTAACCAAATCGAGAAATCGTTGTAAGTGTTCACATCATTATAAAAATAACGGACAAATGCAAAACAATTACCAAACACAGAATAAGTGAAGGAAACTTTTTTGAATTATACTTTTTAAAATTTACTTTATGATTAAACCAGATTTTACCTTTTACCCAAAAAATTTACTAATCACATCACCATGTTATTATTCTTTTTCGTTACAATATAATAGTTCGTGAGTTAATGCAAGTCGGTGAAAAGACCCAATTTTCTTTTGTAATTAAAAAAAAAAAAAAACGTATTTTTATGCATCTTGAATGATTTTTTTCATTTGTTTTTGATTAAATTGAAAAACCTACAAAGGTATTTTTTTCACATTCTGAATCCAAAAATCAGGAAAAAAATTTTTGGCAAATAGATCTTGCAATGTGGGTACCCTAATGTTTTAGGGGGAAAAAATGTGGGCATTATTTTTTGAGCAAAAATTTGCTTCAAAATGATAAAAATGTAAAAAGATAATGATTGGAGTTTGGAGGTTGTGGTATTGTGCCCTGCATAGCGAATCGGGTTTACCCATTTTACTCACCAGATCCAACCAATCCCTTTTGAAACGTATTAGCGAATATTCCACATAGGGGTAACAGTAAAGGGACGTTCAGTTGAATGCTAAGCGTTGAATGTTAAACTTTCACCCCATTGATTGCTTCATGATGATAAAACAAAATTTTAAAATCTTTTTTGGGGGGTTTTTTCATCAGTACATTTTGTGTTTCAAAAAGAATGCCTGTTAGAAAATAATGTGGGGGGTAATGCTTCGTCACCCGGTCAAGTTTATTGATATTTCGTTGTACAAACAGTTTCCACGGCTTCAATCAAAATCAACAGTTTCCACGGATATCAATCAACAATCAACATTTCCAGGCGGTTGTTTTAACTCGACTTCAATCACTGCAACACACGGAATAAAGTCTGCTGTTTACCAAGGGCTTCACGGTTTCGGGAAAAAGTGTCGATTTGCATGTTGGGGGTGATTTTATGAATCTGAGAATTCTCAATTCATCAGAGACATTTTAACATTTCTGTCACTTGCTTCATATTTTCCTTTCCCCCACATTTCAATTAAGCAGCGAAGCGAGCGTTTCCATTTTACTCGCCGGAAAAAAAAGTCACGGTTTTTGTTTTTGTTTTTTGTTTTTTTTTGTTTTTTTTTTGTTTGTTTTTTTTTTTTTGTATGTCTCCCATAAAGTCGAACGGAGGCTCGGATCGGTTGAAATTTTTACCATCCGCAACTTCGTTCTCGATTGAATGACATTATTTTGTGGCAAAATCGTTCAAAAAAGTTAAAAAAATTTAAATTAAAATTAATCGAAAGTTTTTTTTTTTTTTAAAATAACGGCACAAATTGAGATGGAAATCATTTAGAATGTCCGTCCGGTCACGAATATGTTATTAAAATTTTTTTTGATCCGATAAGTAGTGTAGATGGAAATTTCTTTATAACAAAGTAGCCCTCCCCTTACCATGGTAACGGAAAGTCGCGCTGCGTTTTTGGCTCATGATAGCGGTCGAACGGAGGTTCGGATCGAGTTGAAATTTTGACCATCCGCAAGCTCCGATCTGGATTGAATGCCATTAGTTTTGTGGCAAAATCGTTCAAAAAGTTACAAAGTTACATTAAAGTAAACCAAAAGTTTTTTTTAAAAACTAAACGGCGACAAAATCTGAGATGGTCAAATCATTTAGAATGTCCGTCCGGTCACGAATATGTTAATTTTATTTTGATGCGATAAGTAGTGTAGATGGAAATTACATTATAACAAAAGTAACGTTACCATGGCAACGCAAAGTCGCACAGCTTTTTTGGCTCATGATAGCGGTCGAACGGAGATTCGGATCAGGTTGAAATTTGGACCATCCGCAAGCTTCGATCTGGATTGAATGCCATTAGTTTTGTGGCAAAATCGTTCAAAAAGTTATAAAGTTATTTTAAAGTTAGTCGAAAGTTTTTTTTTAAACTAAACGGCGACAAAATCTGAGGCAGCCAAATCATTTAGAATGACCGTCCGGTCACGAATATGTTAATTTAATTTTGATACGATAAGTAGTGTAGATGGAAATTACATTTTAACAAAAGTAACGTTACCATGGCAACGAAAAGTCGTACGAATCTGGAGCTTTTTTGGCTCATGATAGCGGATGCATGAAGATTCAGATCAGGATGAAATTTGGACCATCAACAAATTGTATAGCACGTGCTCGCTTATCAACGCGTCCAACTGAGCGTTTTCCTAGTATTATTGATAACTGGACTAGCTCATCTCTGGTCTTCTTAGGATCGAGTTGGTGCTTTTTCTTATCTGCGAACTCTTGAGTTTTCAGCTGGTCATTGTCACCAGCTTCACCGTTTTTCTTTTTTTAACGTCTGCATTATCAATCTCCACTTCTTCCTCATCGTTTATCTCTTCATTCTTATCTTTATCTTCTGAATCCTTGCTTTCTATGCTGTCTTTATATTTAATATTATCCTCTTTGCATGATTTGTCAACTGTTATTTCGGTCGACACTCCTTTTAGTTCTTTTAATCCTTTTTGTGTTCTTTTGAATTTTTTTAAATCATGTAATTTCTGTTTTTGTTTTTTTTTAGATTTGTATGGTTACCTTGCTCTGAAGAGAGTAAGATGAGTTTGTGTTCATTTTTACTATTAGTGAGAGCTGTAAAGGGGAAGGAACACTTGAATATTGCAAATCCGGATACCAGCGTGAAATTTTGCATGGGGGTAGATAAAAATATCAGAATTAAAAATCCGCCGGGAGGCAAGCGATATCTCACCCCCAACACCCCCTAAATCATCCCCTAAAATTAGAATAATTCATAGCTCTAACCCAAAAAAGAATTTTTATTCAAATTAGTTATTAAAATTATGTTTCAATGTGTTTTAACCCAATCGGCCTATTCTCATTTCCTAAACCACATTTTTTCAACCCCCATCCCTAATTGTTTATAATATTTTTACCTTGATTTCCAGCATTTACCAGTGAGGCACCTAGGGAGTTATCAGCATGAAATTTGGCATGATGGTTCATAATAACCTGAAAAATAATAATCCGCCGGGAGGCAAGCGATATTCCACCCCTTTTGTTCTCTACCACCCTTAACTTTGGGAAAAACGTAAGGTAGTATTTAATACATTTTGAATATTTCAATTGCTGATTAAAATTATGAGTCGATGTGTTATAGTCCAGTCAACAAATCATTCATACAAAACAAACAATTTTTTCACCCCCAACCCTAATAATCATACTTTTAGTGACAAACACTGTTTAGTAAGTTACCAACATGAAATTTGGCATGGTGGTAGATAAAAATATAAGAATTACTATTCCGTTGGGAGGAAACGATATTTTACCCCTAGTGCCCTCTATCATCCCTTAAAATTGGATTTGGTACTAGATTGTATTCAATACATTGAAATTATTAAAATTATCCAATAATATTATGCTCAAGCATGTTTCCATCCAATCAACTTAATTTCTCGTGTTTTTCTACAATTTTAAGGGATGATAGAGGGCACTAGGGGTGAAATATAGTTTGCCTCCTAACGGAATAGTAATTCTTATATTTTTATCTATCACCATGCCAAATTTCATGCTAATAAGTGTTGATGAAAAAAATCACTATTAGGGGTGGGGGTAGAAAAAACACGATAAATTAAGTTGATTGGATGGAAACATGCTTGAGCATAATATTATTGGATAATTTTAATAATTTCAATGTATTGAATACAACCTAGTACCAAATCCAATTTTAAGGGATGATAGAGGGCACTAGGGGTAAAATATTGTTTGCCTCCCAACGGAATAGTAATTCTTATATTTTTATCTACCACCATGCCAAATTTCATGTTGGTAACTTACTAAACAGTGTTTGTCACTAAAAGTATGATTATTAGGGTTGGGGGTGTAAAAATTGTTTGTTTTGTATGAATGATTTGTTGACTGGACTATAACACATCGACTCATAATTTTAATCAGCAATTGAAATATTCAAAATGTATTAAATACTACCTTACGTTTTTCCCAAAGTTAAGGGTGGTAGAGAACAAAAGGGGTGGAATATCGCTTGCCTCCCGGCGGATTATTATTTTCAGGTTATTATGAACCATCATGCCAAATTTCATGCTGATAACTCCCTAGGTGCCTCACTGGTAAATGCTGGAAATCAAGGTAAAAATATTATAAACAATTAGGGATGGGGGTTGAAAAAATGTGGTTTAGGAAATGAGAATAGGCCGATTGGGTTAAAACACATTAAAACATAATTTTAATAACTAATTTGAATAAAATTCTTTTTTGGGTTAGAGCTATGAATTATTCTAATTTTAGGGGATGATTTAGGGGGTGTTGGGGGTGAGATATCGCTTGCCTCCCGGCGGATTTTTAATTCTGATATTTTTATCTACCCCCATGCAAAATTTGGCGCTGGTATCCGGATTTGCAATATTTTTTCCGCTAACAGCTCTCACTATATGGAGTAGGGGCCTGACCAAGGTAGTCTTGACCAACCCCCTTTACGGTCTGAGCGAAGGAGGTTTCTCACTAACACCTCGTCACCTACTGCAAACGATTCCCTATTTTGACGCCTCATTTCGTAGTTCTTTTTGTATTTTTCTTGTGCACTTTTGATATTAAAGTCCACATTGTCTTTGACTTTTGATCTCACCGCCAAAATGCTAGGAAGATACCGTGCGTATTCCCTTCCTCCTTCTACCCGTGGCTGGTTCGACCAGCATGGGCCCCACCTTCCCCCCTCCCCCTTAGGCTAGAGTGGTGCATTATGACCTAACGGTTGACGCGTCTTTAATCCAAATAATCCAAAAATAATAAAAAAAAAATCCTTTCGTCTTTTTAAACGTTATATCGTGGGGGGTATCCCAACTCTAGGGACCAAACCTCCCTTTGGTCGTAATATACTTTATATCGTGGGGTATTCCAGCCCTAGGGATCAAGAACCCCCTTTCGTCTTATTACACGTTATATCGTGGGGGTATTCCATCCCTAGGGACCAAGTACCCTCCTTTCGTCTTTTTATACGTTATATCGTGGGGGGTATTCCATCCCTGCGTGGGGTACTCCAGCCCTAGGGCTAGAATACCGGGGGGGTATCCGATCCCTAGAGCTGGGATACCGGGGGGTATTCCATCCCGGGGGTATCCAGTCCCTGCTACACCTGTAAAGCGACCGCG
>JAMZAV010010071.1:0-24170 GCA_024449915.1 Sweltsa coloradensis
GCAAGCCACTATTTTACGCCATGCGAGAGTGTTTGGTCGAGTTGGTGGGGCAACGTTCCGAGTTGGAATGGACCAAAGTTACTGCTGTTTGAATTAGAGTTGACGTATGGGTGAGAATGTATGTTTCGCCTAGAGACCAGCTTCAGCAATTATTATCATAGCTCGTTTTTGGACGATATTCTGTGGACTTGGACTTACGAGGAGACACAAAAGCATACCGTAAGAACGGATTGAATGAATGTAACCTAAGCATCTTTTATGATTTATGATAAGAATTTATGATTATTTTATAGCAATAATTTTAAATTTACGGAGTATGAACGATCCTCTCGATCAGTAGGATCAGGTAGTTGGGAAGCAATGTTACTAACTGATGTGGGTGGTCCAATAGAGGGATTCAATTATGGTGAGGCCTAGGACTTTATTAGATTATGCATTTGAAATAACATGCCCATCAATAAGAATTAGTGAGTTGGATAATGGCTAAGATGATTTGTGTGGAAAGTTAGGAACACCGTCTTATGTGGTTGCAAAAATAAACGATTTTGCAGACACAAAATACATACTACAGATTAATTTGGTTTGAACCTATATTAGCCAAGTTTTAACTGTTAGGAAAGGTTAATTCGAATAAAATGTCATATTTTTTACAAATACTCATACCTGCGTAAGGCAATGACATTATAAATAATTTTTGTTTGCTCAGTTCAAAGACAACAGATATTCGTTGCAGTACTGTTCCATCCATTCAGATCTATATTGCAACTACAATTAAGAAGTTAAATAGTTACCGTCTCGGTGGTCTAGTTGGCTAAGCCGCCTACCTGGAATGTGGGAAACTCGGGTTCGAACCCCGGTCGGGATGGGTATTTTGTACTTCTGAATTGTATAAATATTAACATAAAGCACTGCATTAATACATTACGTTTGAAATGGATGTTATACTCATGGATTCAACAGTACATAGTGTTTAGGTTAAGTTTAGTTTGTAGTTGGTATAGTTTTGATCAGTGAGTGTATAATTCTATTATACAGTATTGGGTTCTCAGGCGTCGCAATTGTTTTTCGCCATTTGTGTTTTATTTCCAGGTCTGTGTTGTATCGGAAAACAATCTGTCCTTGGTTCGCACAACGTTTTATCGAACTCCCACGAACATCGAACGAGAAGTGAAAGAACTGGAGCCGACTCGAGCAATCTCTAACTTAATCTGTCAAACTCTGAAGATAACACGAGCTTGAAGGGCGTGAGTTGTAACTAACGCAGATACTTCCAGAACAATTGTGTTCCACTATTCTGGTTTGAAGAATATTAATTTAAAAAAAAAACAATGTTGACAAAATAATCTACATTCGCATAAAATTACGTACTAGCCCTAGGGCACTAGGCCAATTGGGAAAAAGGTTTTCTTGTAGCCTCGACTAGCTTCGAGGGAGAACGGTGGTACTTTACAGATGTTTGCATATTCTTCCTGTTAGCAAACAGTGAAACATTGTGCCTAATTTATGTAAAGATTAAATTTTCAACTCAAATTTAATTGTATTAAAAAAATCTGTGAAGAAAATTCCAATATGATGACGATTTTTAAATGAGAGATTTTCGCTGATTTTATTATTTATATCAGTAGGGATTCAATAACAAGGGGGGAAAGGTCGAAAAATTGGCAGTATAGTGGAGTTATTTCAAGATAGCGAATTTTCTCCCAGTGGTTTTATGTTCAGGATATTCCCTGAACATATTACCAACGTTTAGTTTGGGCCAAATAATCTCTAATAAACTTGTATTATACTCTTATTGTTAGTTATTAAATTATAATTTTTTTGGGTTGGAGGCGCCAAGTTGATACCTAAATTAATTGATTTATTTTATTTAAGGATGTATAAAGTGTATGATAACTATTATATTTGTTTCTGTAACATGGTATTAATATTAAAATGTTTCTATCGGTTTCATCATATTATAAAGCTGATCACGCACATTTTTGTGGATAACTATAAAATTAGCAGAATCGCGAAAAATGCGATATTTGTAATAATATACAAATCGAAATTTCAGGAATTTAATAACGCCACCTTTTAATTACTTCTATACATAGATAAAGAAGAGCGTGTACGAGAGAGCCCACTGCTATATAATGTTTGTTCTACATTTCAATTTGGTGGAGGTGCCGTGTAAGAAGAGTAAACAGTTCCCAGTTTCACCCAGGGTCAATAGAATGTGTCATTCTTGTTTTGAGAGCAGCGTCAACAAAAACGCATGTACATAGGAAGCCATGTTTAGCTTGTTATTGTGAGAGGTGACGCACAGACAGACAGACAGACAGACAGACGACAGCGACGACGGAGGGATAAAAAATTTACTGTTGCACACAGGGACTTTCGTTTCCTTACAAAATTTAGTAGTTTAGTATAAGGAATGACGGGCTCCCCGGGGAACTTCACGGGGTAAGTAAACTTAAGAGGGTCGCTGAGGTGGAGAGGAGAAGTCAAGCGTTAGCTTACTTTTGCTTTTGTAAACGGAAAATTAATAAAATCGGTATTCATTTACACGAACTGTAAACGGTCAACTATGAATCCGGACGTTTTGTTTCTAAATAAATTATTGATTTTAAATTTTTTAAAAATCGTGAAATCTACGTAATTATTTTTTTTCACGTAAGAACTTTTTTTCTTTTTTGAGTATTTTAGAATTTTTTAAAAATTTTGGTTTGAATATGTCCCCAAAATTTCCCCAAATTTTGAAATTTTTTTAAGATTATAGTTCAAAGAAAGCATTTCATTAAAAAAAAAATACAAAAATTTTTTTTTTTTCTTTTTTTTTTTGTTTTAAATGTGAATGTGCGATAGCTCTGTGTAAGAGAGGGGGATAAAAAGACCCCGTCAGGTTTATGGAGCTATTATCCTTCCTTTTTAACTCGTCCCACAATAAAACTGGGATTTGGGAATCCCGTCAGGATGAAAGGTTATAAAATAAATGTGAACGCACGGTTTATTTGTAAATCGTAGGATAAACGGTGTAAAGAAATTTTCCTGAATTGAAATCATTTTTTGGGGATTTCTCATTTTTTTTTTTTTTGGTTTTATGCTCGCATGGATTTTAATGGCTTATTTTTTACAACTAGGTGTGGGTTTAAATGAAAAATCTAATTAACCCAATACAAATTTGGAATGATATTGCCAACCGTTCAGCATAAATCTCAAAACCGAAAACGCGTATTTGATTGGGGCCCAAACTCACGCCCCCCCCGTGCGATATTGAAAACCCCAAACTCCCGTAAAATTTTTTAATGTGGTGGAAAACACAGTATACTTGGTCTTGAACGCCAACGTCACTTTTCAAACTACTAAGAGTACACAGAACCATTTATTTTCCCTAAGCTAAAATAAAAAGTTCACTAAATAGGTTTCAGTACTGTTGTGCAGCTGTTTTCACTCACATCGTTCGCAGACCTGAAAGAGGTGTCATTCCCAGGAAAGAGAAAAGAGATGTGGAGAAATTTCCCTATTCTATTTGGTATCGAATTGTACCACCCCATGGCATTTATATCATCCTCTTTCACGCATTACAACAAACCGTAAATTTTTTTTTTGGGTTTGTACTTTTTTTTAGAGAGATAACACTCTTTTTTTATCACTTTTTTCCTCCGTCCCCCCTTTGTCGACAGCAACAATTTTCCCCGAAACCCAATTTTTGTAAAAGAAAAAGTAGAACTCCCACCTCAAATTTTTCATAAACCCAAATAAAATAGTAATTTTTACTTACTTTTTCATATGAAGTCTTTTTTACTTAAGGAACTTTTGGCGGACGAATAAAAAAACTTTTTCAAACGGCAATATTTTGCCCGGCACCCCCACCAACTATTTTAATGCGAGATGTTATTTTTTTTCAGGTATTCGTCGATCTGACGTCATCTTTTGTAGTTTTTTCCCTATTTTGGGAGTCTTATAACCTAAATAAAAAAATAAATTTATTTAGAGTCTACCCACTCGTTAAAAACTGATTTTCGTGGGGGAAGTAAATCAAAGCGCCCAACCAAACCCGTAGGCCCCGGACGAAATGGGGGGATTACCCAAACCAAAAATCGATATTTTTTTAAAAGGAAAAATTTAAAAATCAGTGGGATGGATAGTGGAAAAACCCGCGGATAAGCCCGAATCAAAAGGCCCATTCGAACAAATCTGAATTGATTTTCTTCATTGCTAGACAGCTCCAAATCAACCCTTTACAAACTCCTAAGACAAGATTGATGGACTTAATCCAAATCAGAAGTTAAAAAACTTTGACTTTGTCGGAATCAACCTGGACCCTTCGCATTGGAACGATCGCTAACCACAAGACCAACGGCCACACACTAATACCTAAAACCACACTTATTAAAAAAAATATAACTCTAAACGAGTGATAAAAAAACACAATAGTGTACGTCCAACTGAAAACACTGAGAATAAAATACTGACTTTGTGGAAACTCCGTGGGAGAGTGGGGGAAACCTTTTAAATGGAAGGTTAAAATCCTTTTAAACAACAGAAACTCGGTTTTAAAAAAACAAAATTTTTAGAAACAGGCTAAACAAAATGCATTTAGAAAATTTTGAACTGCTTGAAGAATAAAATAAAGATTATTAGTATTATTTCTTACAGCTATTTAAATTTTTCAAGGAAACAAAATTGTCCTCAAAGTTTTCAAAAACAGGTAACTATCATGGTGTTGTAATTTTAAAACCCCCTAAATGTTATATATCTTCTATTTTCTTTCACGACGACGTTTAATTTTTAATTTTACGTTTTTAAATTTGTTGGTGGGGGATTATCGCAAAATGTTACAATCAGATTTAGCTCGCTATTAAAATTGCGTCACATAAGCAGTGCCAATGGGCCCTTAGTAATTTATCACCAAAAGTAAGAAATTTTGAATCAACAATTTGAATCCCCAAGAAAGGACATGCGTTTTAGAAAAATTGCTGTTCGCTCGGCCGACTGACACCACGGGTGTTTAAAATTTTTAAAAAATATGTCACGAATGTGGAAATATAGGGCTACGCAGTTACACATTTCCAAATTTTGTTTAAATAATTTATAAAAATAATAAGTTTTCACAAATTTGGATTTTGTTAAAAACTCCAAAAATTTACAATATTCGTGATTTTTTTCTGTCGATTAAGACAAAATTTTTAAAATTTATTACCCCAGGACTGCCATGTATGCTTTATTGACAACTTTGCAAATTCATATACGTCGGATGCTCATGGTCGAGCGAATAGCTATTTGCTAACTGCCAAATATGTTCCATTTTCTCTTAACATAAATAAAAATTCCGATAGATGTAGCCCTTATGCAACGTGCGGGATATTAAAATTCAGAGGTAATTAAGACATCCTTTGACCGAGATTTAATTTTTCAAAGGAATTCTGGGATTGAGTTCTACCAAAGCCCTAAGCACTACCTTACAACTATCCCAAAAGTATCAATAACAAAGTAACTCAAGAAGAGGATAACTCTTGGTAAACTGATGTGTACCACTACCCTTCATCGGGCGTCAACGCAACAATATCATGATTGTAATTCCTATACTCGAAGTCAAATTTAACATCCTAAAGTTTTGTTTTACGCCAAGTATAGGAAAATATAGGGATTTAAATTGAAAATACCGTTTTGATCCAAATCCAGCCAAGCAAATGTATAACTTTTATTAACGAAATAAGCTGTATTTGGCGTCTTACCTTCTATGTGGAGGGGGGGGGGGGGGGAGCACGCGAGTGTTAAAATAGCCACCCCCTTTACTTTTTGGTGACACCCCACAAATAATTCGCTACATTGTTTATGTCATTTTTGATTTCAATTTTGTAAACACTTTTCTGTTGCATAAATTTGGGGGGTTTTTTTCTTGAAAAAGAATTGTTCTTACCTATTGAACAGTTCTATATGAAGAAGACGTACCCCCCCTTTCCCCATGTTAGTTTTTCGGCTGCCAGCATGATCTCGCGACCGTCCTTGGGCTGGCAACACCACGACAACTCAACAAAAGGTAAAAGTCAGTAATTACAGCGGACTACAGAAGTCACATGATTTGCAGTTTACGACATTTGCCTCATAGAGAATGTTCTAAAATGCTGACTGCAATTGCGGTTCATTTCATGGTACTGGCATGCGCCATTCGTTCTGATTGGAATCATAACTGTAGCCAAAATGCTGCAGTACCAGTGCAATACCAAAGATTAAGACGAGGGAATCTATGGTATACTAGGTTGATGATTTGGAAAGGGCGTCCATTTCCCGTTGCACCACAACGGTAACACCCGACTCGCATGGGTAGGCTGTCGGGTAATTTACAGCGGTACCTGCCAAATGAAACGAAATTGTTAGCGTGTTATAAATATCACATTCTAAAAAAAACGTTATTTTTTAATGTACTGTAAATTTGTGTTTACGTCTGTTGGGCTTGTACATGATTTTTTTAAGATTATAACCCAAATTTATTCCAACAGATAGATTGTTAAAATCAAAATGTGTAAGCCCTAAGCTGAAAATTCACAAGAAAAATTTGGGTCGTTTTTCTAAAAATTTTCATTTTTGCGAACTTAGGATGGGGTGGCAGTAATGTATATGATTTTTAAAAAGGGGGAGGTCCCGGGTCTTTTCAACGTGGTGAAAACATCTTTTAAAATTGGGGCGATACCATATCATGCCCTTCTGACCACACATTATTTACAGAGCCTTTTTTTATTTTGATACTATTTTCTTTTACTTTAAAATTTTGTGTTCAAAAATAATAAAATTCCGAAATATTGTTTCATATCAAAATTTTTTCGTGCGATATTGATAATTTAATATAACCATAGGCCACACAAAGAAAACCCAAATAAGAACCATTTTCTTCCTCTTAAAATCTTTGGGCTCCGTATTACCAGAACATAATATAAGTTGAATTGAGCTATCACTAAACATAAATTCGTTTAGGTTGTAACGTAAAACAAAAAAAAAATCCCACCCAAATATAAAACTTTTTATTATAATCGGGGTGTTTTATAGTATTTAAATTTACTTACAGCTTTGTACATAAACAGTGGGTACAAACCGGGGGGGAGCATTGCTTCCCCCCCCCCCCAATTGGGGCCCGGGAAAGGGTTTAAAAACAGGTGCAGGCTTTTTTTGGCAAAAATGAAATTTAATAAAAACTAACCAAAAAAAATTAAATAAAATTTAAAAGAACGAACGACAGTCGTTTCTCATTTCAGATTCTAAATATGTAACACACATCTCTATGGGGGTCCTACAAACTTCCTGCTGTTTTAAGACCCTGCAATGAGAAGTCAGTCATTTCACTCGGGCAGGGGGTTGCGGGGGGTCCACCAGAAACAGGTTTTCAGAACACCCCAAACATGCTCTAGTTTCAAAAGGGTATACCCGAAGCCACCTTTTTTTATGGGAGTCCCCGTGTATTGACTCGTTCCTTGTAGACAGGTCTATTACGGGGTGTGAGTGCCCACTTCATTAATAATAAATGATGCATCAAAAAACCCCTTCGCCTGGGGTAAAGCGTTAACAAAACAACACCATTAGTTTGAAATAAAATTTGTGCGACAAATTGATTGCGCATAGCAGTCTACTACTTGAGGTATCATGAAACCCGCAATGATAAGAGTTCCCCAGGGGCCTGATACTGACTTGCTAAAGCACGTACGTAGGGGGCGGGGGCCCCGGGTTCGATCCCCGGTGGGTCACACAATATGTTTTTGTTTTTTTTTGGCTTAACCACTAGTAGTTTTTGGAATTATAATGGGCTACAACATAAGATGGTATATATTCTTTATTTTGACATCATTCCAGAGAATGGGTAAGTGGAGAAAATCGCCATATCTTTTAGGGGGTTTCGGAGAACCTCACGGATCAACCAAACATTGCTAGGGGGACTTAAGAAGAGCAGATCCGCAGGTTAGGGGGTTTTAGAATCGAATTTAACGTAATTGATAAATATTCCCTTGAGCAGACTTTTTTAAAAGTTTGAAGTAGAGGGGCCTACTTAAAATAAGATATGATTTTACATTAACTTAAAAGGCTGCGTGCGGACGTCAGCGTCAAGGGTTTTGAAATTTCGTACTTTCCCTTCTACCGTGAAGTTAAATATAAAATGCAATCATTTTTTTTCATATGTTTATTTCAACCCTTTATGTTTGTCAAAAAAAAAATTAAAAATACATCTACCATACAATGGAAAATTTTCTTTGAAAAAAAAGCGATTTTTCATTCATCAATTCGAAACGATTAAGTCGAAACTTTAGTTATCCGTAAAAAAAAAAATTTTTTATTTTTTTTATTTATTTTTTTTATTTTTTAATTGTATTTAACGTTTTTCCATTCTTCATAAAAACTGATTTACAAAAAGGAAAAAGCGCTTCCAGTTGGGTTTGACACTACGTCGATTAATATTCTGCCTCCTAGGGAATACTGTGTAAGGTAAAACCCGGTGGTTTGGTGATAAACGAGTCCGCTTCTAAACGTCTTAAAAAGATTTAACCTTCCCATGATGCGTTTTTGTCGTTGTTGGTTCCCCCCACAACCCCGTATTTCTTCATCGTATCATTGTTTCGCTATAAACTTTTTATCCCGGGGAAACATTTTTTCTCCTTTATACCGAATAACCAAAAAAAAGTTAGCGGCCCCCCTTGACAATTTATTTAAAATCATTTGAAAAATCGTTTTTGAATACGTACCTCGGGGAGCTTTTTTAATTTATATTCCTAAAAACTTTTATTCATAAAAGGAGGATGCATGGGGAAACAGGGGTCCATTTACATTCTCGTTTAAAAACTCGCCCAGATTGGCGGAAAGATAAAAAACTAAGATGACATCAGACTGAGATCTTAAACTTTTCGGTTTAATCAAAAATGACAAAATGAACACGAATTTATTTTATTACTAAGCTGGATTAGGATTGTTAGCGCAATACCTTCCGAAACACCCACATAGTTAAACCCCACGTAGCAAAAAAGGGGCTATTACCCAAAAATTTTTTTTTACCCCATAATCTATAGCCAATTAAAACCCGAAATAATGTTTTAAACTTGTAACTGTGATTTTGCCCGAATTTCAAAGTTTTTTCCCAAAAACTGCGAAAATTGACGGGTTTTTTGGGAAAAATTTTTTAAATCGGCTTTAAAACCCGCTCCTTTTTTTTTTTACATAGATAATAGAGCATCATACATCTAAAAGGCTGTTTTTAACATCGTTATGGAAATGTGTACTAATAAACACTCGAAGAAGCAAAAAAATTTCATTCCCCCAAAACAACCCCTTTTTGGTAATCAATATATTTTTAAACCCAAACCCCTTTCCCAAAAATTTCAAAACAAAAAAAAGATAATTTACAAAAAGGTGTACAACGTACGCAAAAATGGCAATATTGTTTTTGGGTCAAAATCCTCCAAGGTCAAGGGGCAAAAAATCGCCCCATTTTTTTCTTTAAAGGGGGATTTTTGCCCGGGTTTAACCTAGCTCGAAAAAAACCAAATTTGACCATTTTTTTGGGGTAGTCATGGTGGACCCAATAATTTTTCTGTAAATTTTTTAAACTAGGAAAAACCTTAAGTCCGCCCCGTTGTTTGGGTACGTAATTGGTGCATTAAGTGCCATGTGTTATGCGGATTTTTTTATTGTTTGTGAAAAAATCATTACTAAATTTAAATTTTTTTTAAATTGAAGAAAATTAAAAAAAAAATTAAAATAATTTTTAAAATTTTTTTTTAATAAATCGAAATTTTAAAAAAAGGAAAAAATCGAAATATTAAAATTTTCAAAGAAATAATTATTCGATTGCCAAAATTTTACCGATTATTTTAATTCAAAAAAATTGGGGTTCTGTGAAAAAATCATTAAATGGGAAAAGATTATGTTATAAGTCAAAAAATTTTTTTTAAAAAAAAAAAACGTAAAAATTTCGATTTTCAAAAAAAAATTTTTTTTGATTCGCTCAAATTTCACAAGAATCCTAAAAAAAAATAAAAAAAGGGTTTTTGTGAAAAATCATTAAAACCCGATAAAGCATGAGGGTAATAAGCTAAAGAATTTTTTTTTTTTAAATCGAAAAAAATCGTAAAATTTGCGATTTAAAATTGAGAAATTTTTTTCGATTGCGCTAAAAAACGGGGCATTCTTGTTCGGATTTCGAAGGCCCCCAAAAAATTTTTCATCGAAATTGAAGTATGGGTTTTTACCCGAATCGTGCTAACAGACACACAAAAATCAAACAAAAAGAAGAAGAAAAAAAACATTCCGGTTTTTTTTCTCCAGTTATAAAATGGAATTTTCGCTTCGCTCGCTACGCTCGCTACGCTCATCCAATTAGATAGCCTGAAAAATTTTTTTTTAGATTAGCGTGAACTACTACCCCCTTTTAAATTTCGCTATAAATTATTCCATGCGCAGTTTTTTGCTGCTTTAAAAATAGTTTATACTTTTGAGGATATGACCTTTAGAAAAAGATATCCATAATATAGTGTCTTCTTTAAACTAGGGAAAAAAGCGTAAGTCCCCCCGCGTTGTTGGATGAGCGGAATTGGGCATTGAGCTGCCATGTGTTATGGGGGGATTTTTTGTTCGTGAAAAAATCTACAAAGTCGATTTTTTTTTTTTAAAATTAAATCAAATAAAATAAAAATTAACTTTTTTTTTTATTTTTTTATTAATCGCATTTTTTTTTTTCGTAAAAACGCGATTTTCATAAGAAATAATTATTCGATTTCGCTCAAATTTTACACGAAAATTTAATTATAAAAATTTAAGGTTCGTGAAAAAAAATTGCAAAGGATACACATGAGGTGTTATAATCAAAAAATTTTTTAAAAAAAAAAAAAAAAACAGTAAAATTTCGATTTTTATGAAAAATTTTTTGATTGCGCTGAAAATTTTAACGAATATAAAATTCATAAAATAAAGGTTCTGTAAAAAAATCATTAATTCGGAAAAAGCATGTAGGTTGTTAAAAGTCGAAGATTTTTTTTTAAATAAAAAATATCGTAAAATTGCGATTTTCATGAAAAAAATTTTTCGTTTGCGCTCAAAACGTGGCAGTTTTTTGGGTTCAAGATTTCAAGGCCTCCAAAAAATTTTCATCGAAATTAGAGTTTTGGGTTTTACCCGGGAAAAATCGGCTCACAGAACACAATAATAAAACAAAAGAAAAAAAAACCCTTCCCGGATTTATTCTCCATGTAGTAAAAGGGAATCTTCGTTTCGCTCATCCAACAAAAACATGTTACAATAATTTTTGGGAAAAATTTTTATTTTTTTTTAAAATCGGGTAAAAAAAGTAAACATGCTCTTTTTAAAAATTTCTATTCCCCAACAGATTCCTAGAAGGACAAATTTGGCATTCACTATTTTTTATAGTTTTTTTCACATAAATTTTAGAATAAAAAAAAATATACTAATATTTTTTTTGGGGTTTGTGAATGTTAAAATTTACTACAGATGCAGGGATATATCCCCACAAATTAAAAAACCAAGGGGCACATATAAAAATTTTAAAAGTTTTCTAAATCGTCCTTTGTTTCGGGTTTTGCTATATTTCCTATAAAAATATCGATCTTGGTTTGTTATCGCTCACTCGTGGTTGCGGGGGCCTACAGGGTTGTTGGTTTGGGTCACTTTTTTTTTAATGTCCCCCACTGAAAATCAATTATATGACAAAGTGATGGATCTAATTCAAATTTATTTATTTATTTATTTAAAATAGTAAACTCAACACAAAAAAAATCCCCCTTTCTAAGTAAAGACTTTAAAAAGGATTAAAAAAATAAATGAACAAATTATTTTTACAACTGGGCCCTAAAAAAAAAGTTTTTTAAAAATTTTAATTTTTTGGGAAATGTTTCACACATGAAATTTTTCGTCATCCCGTCATGCTTTCTGATTGAAAAGTGTTAAAAGTTCGGTGGGTTGTTTATTAAAACCTGTCAGTTTTACCCGGCGTGTACATGCATTTTTATAAACTTATAGCGGGAAAAAGACCGTACAGATTGAGGGACTGTTTCCCCCCCCCACCCCCCCAACCCAAAATTGCGCTCGACATTTTTAAATTTGCCGTTACGTTTTATTGGAAGTAAAGAGTATTACACAGTGCTGCTTCAAAATGATCGGGCCATAGCAAACCTTGGGCCAGTTTTGGAAAAAAGCGGACAGGTTAAATATTTTTCATAACTGCTGACGCTTAATCAGAGTTTATATTTATGGTACTGTTGACACGGCACATTCTTTCTGATTGCAGTTTGAATGCAGCTTAATTGATTTTTTAACTGCTTTTTCCCGTGTAATACTCGTTGAAAATAATAAAAAAAACTAAAAAAGTTAAAATGAAAATGCTTTTTTCGAAATAGGCTTACAAAGGGGAAAATAGCTTTGAAAATCCTCTCCCAAATGCATTCAAATAAAATAAAATTATACTGTTTAGAGAAGAACGTTTTGTTTTTTTTGTTTTTATGTACATAAATTCCAACATTGCGTACGGGGAAATTTTTCCCCCATACTAGGATCACTTCCTCGTCATTTTTCATCAATTAACCGCCAAAAAATTAAATTAAAAATCTTCCAAAGAGCAAAACAAACATAGAATTAAATTTTTTAAAAAGCCACCGTAAAAAAACTGATCTAGGTTTCATGTTTCTAGTTTGCGTACAAGAATTACAATATCCACCATTTAATATTCAGACCCCAAAAATTGTGATATCCTATATACGAAAAAATTGTTTTCTTGCATAATTATTTGGACTGAACTTGTTCTACAAATTATTTTTAATTGTGATTTTTTTGATACTTTTTTAAAGAAAAATTTTTTTTTCCCCCAACTGAACGTCGAATAAAGAAAAACTCTTACACTAAAATGAATAAAAAAAATAACATATAAAAATTAAACATGATAAAAAAATGTAACTCCCCTACGCAAAAAAATTTGGTGAAGACCAGGAGATTGAAAACATTCATTTTTAAAAACAAAAAGTAAAAGACAACCATTATGGGGGGATTGGACTTTCGTCCTAGGAAAAAAACTTTTCCATACGGTGAACAATATGCACAAGCGAAGGTAATAATGTCTTAGTTCTGCCAAACAACTTTTTAAACTTCCTTAGTTTTACCACGATTTTTTTTCATGACTTTTAGCAGAGATGTAATCTTAATCATGAAATTTTTTTTTTAAAAACAGTTCCCCAATTTTGAAAAAAGGGGATTTTTTCCGGGCTCATTTTTGTTTTTTTCTTTACCCAAACCCCCAAGGTCTCTTAAAGAACTGATTGCTTAAAAAAACTACTATTGAAATTTTCTGATATTAACTTTTGTTATGGGCTTTGATGTAGGTTATAATTTCTGAATTTCTCATTTTTTCCGTCGGGAAACACTCCTGTAGGTGTATTTGATTAAAACCAAAACCCAAACCCTTTGTAAAATACCCGAACCTTTTACACAATAAAAATAGTGCGGCGGTCGAAGGCTAAAAAGAGAATTTCGTTTGCCCCATACAGGGTACTATTTGGGAAAAAAACAAAAAAAATCGTCGGTACTTCATCACCCACTAGAAAAAATGACTTTGTGGTCTTAAATGCGTGACGTCATAGTTTACGACGTCATTTTGGAGCGATTAGATATAAAAAAAATTCCAAGCTTATGTACCCTCCTCATTTTCGCAATCTTAAACAAAAAATTCATTTTGCCCAGTGACTGCCCCCTGAAATTTACGGGGAAAAATTTATTTGCAACTTTTTTTTTTAAATGTAAAATTTTCGTGAAAATTTATTTTGCCAAAGCTTTGCGGGGATGCGTAAAGGCAAAGGAATTTATGTTTTAAGTTTGCAAAATTGGAGGGTACATAACTTACATTTTTTTAAGATCTCAGTTTTTTGTTTGTGTAGGTTGGGCTGTATTTTTACAATTTTTTTTGTTATGTGGGGATCCTTATTTTTAAAGTTCCTTGTAAAATTTATTTGTAAAAATATAAAAATTTTATAAAAAGCGATTTAATTGCTATGAGAATGTAAATATAAGTGGCCCAAAGATTTGCGTTTTTGAAAAACAAGTGGTGACCATTTTAAAGTTACTATAGTTACTCGTTATTATTGTTTTAAAAAAAAGGTTATTAAAAAACCTTTATTGAAACCTTCCAGCGAACTTTTCGACATTTTTTTTTAAAAGGGCACTACATACTATAGCCTTTAAATATTAAACGTAAAATATAAACGTTGTGATCCACCCGTTGGGCCAATGGGCTGGCCTTTTAAATGACAATTGGGTTTAGAGCCATAGCCAGTATAGCAACATCCTTTAAAGTGATTTTGGCAGTTTCAAGTAATTGTTTTCACTAAGAAGGAATGTTCATAAAACAACCAAATTTGGCATGTGTTGTCATTTTCGGGAAACCTAATCCCCCAATGTTGATAGTGTTTAATTTCACATTTCTTTTTCATAGGGCTGATGACATCTCAAATCCCCCCATTGCTGTATTGTAAAAGGGTGCTGATGAATAGCGCACCGCAGCCAAGCTGCGGCGCCTTTAACGGGCACCTAGATATCGAACTCTCTCGATTGTTGGTCGGCTACTATACCCCTAAGACTAAGCTACCGAGACGGTTAACTTCATAACAACAGTATTGCTAGTGAATTATAGATTGGAGATTGGAAAAGTACTGCAACGATTCTGCTATACCCTGCTGAGATGTTTTTTTAACATTTCTGGTTTGTTTTCATACAATTTCTGTCGTGTTCATTTTCCGTTTTATTCTCGTAATATCTAGGTGCCCGTGGGGGCCCCGGGGGGGGGGCAAAAAGCCGCTGCGATACACACTCAGGCACCTATGCAGCAAGAAAAGTTGGGGTTTCGGGTGTTACCCATCGTATAAAAACTGTGTGAACTCGAAAACTATCAAAATGGGGGGATTTAGGTACCCGACAACCATCCCAATTGGTTTGGGGTACGAGCATTCCTTTTTGGTGAAAAAATGATTACCATCTAAAAATCATTTTAGGATGTTTGTTCTTTTATATTCCTACTATGGCTACGGGGCTATTGGCTATTCTGTAATTCGTCAGTTTTAATTTCCCAGCGATTCTGACCAAACGGGGGGGCTACAAATTTCTATTTTACATTGACATTAAGGTAATGTCATGTAGTTCCTTTTGAAAGAAAAAGTTGAAAAAAATTTGCGGAAAACTTTAAAAAAAGGTTTTCCTATAACCTTATACAAGAAAATTTAAACAAAAAATAACTATAGTACTTGACAAAGATCGCCCATTTTTTCAAAAACAAGTTTTGGACCCAAAAATTTACATCAAATTGTTAATTGGGAAAACCCAAAAAAATTAAATCTTTTGATAAAAATTTTAATTTTAAAATAATTTTTTCAAGGAACTTGAAAAAGAATGAGATCACACACAAACAAAAACTTTAAAATACAGCCAAACCCTTTCAACTCAAAAAAAATGAGTTAAAAAAAGGGGCCCAAACTCATCTCCCCTTTCCCCATTTGCGCATTCTTTTAAATTTATAAAAGTGCAGTTCCCGTAAAAGCCCTTTAAAACTTAGCAAAATAGAATTTTCATGATATTACGTTTTTAAAAATTAGAAAAAAAGAAAATTGGATGAACTATTTCGTTTAAATTAATAATTGGGAAATTCTACTTTGCAAGCTTTTCTAGATGTTTTTTCGGGACCTGTACGTTTTTGAATTAAGAATGCCAAAAGTGGAAGGGTAGATGAGCTTGGCCCTTTTTTAGATCTAATTTCTTTTGAGTGTGTAAGGTTTGGCTGTATTTCTACAAGTTTTTGTTATGTGTGTGATTGTTGTCAGAAATGAGTCTCGTTCTGTTAATATTTACTCATTTAGATTATTGGAAGTTTCCTTTGTTTAACCTTCAGTTTGAAAAAGATTATTGTGAATACGAATCGAATTATCGCATTTAATTAAGATAATAAAGAAAAAAATTTAAATCTCCAAAAACACTATGAAAATGTCAAATACCGCTCTACGGTTTTCTTTTATAAGCAAAGTGTGTAGTTATTGTAATCTTGATCTCAAGTGGTCTGCCATTAAGTTAAAAAATTATTTACAATAATGTAATTTTAAAGGGTTGGGGTTTGCCCCCCTTTTTAAAAATTGGGTTTCGGACGTTTGGGAATTAAATCTAGATTGGGAATCTTTTTAGAATATACGTTAGTTCATTCTTGGGGGGCCTTAGACAACCCCCTTTTTATTTTTTTTACTTCTTTTACTTGCCCCCCCAGGTTTTTGGTTTGACAATGATTTTTTCGTTAAAAGTATCTAGAAATAAATATTTTAAAAATCCTTGCTTTAATAGAGGTTTATTAGATTTGGGGGGTTAACATTTTCATTTAATACCCCCTTTTGGGAAAATCAAAAGTCCGGTTTATTGATCCAGCGAGACTAAAAAATGAAATGAAATTCGAACAGAACAAAATTTAAAATGTGATGGAAATGGAATCTAAAACAATCTTTTGAGGGAAAATAGAAAAAAAAAGAGGCAGACCATTTTGGAAATTGAATACGATAAGAAAAACCCCAAAAAATTTGGGATCATTAAGTAAGAAGATTGAAACGGCTCGTGGAAAACAAAGATACTGAGTTAAGTGAATAACCCCATGACATTATGAAAACATACTTTAGAAATTGTATAGAGCGGATTTTATCCCCGATTAATATGTTCAAAATGTGAATCTTAGTTTTGGATTGAATCAGGTAATATTAAACATGTAGAATATTCCGAAGAAAGACATTGCGCGGCGAACCCCAAAGTTCTTAAACAACTTATAAAAGTTACCCTAATGGTGCATGACCCATTGCCCGCGATGCCCGCGGGGAGGTAAGTGCATTTAAAATATTATTAGCATTTTTTGGAATTTTAAGACAAAAACACTTAGTGTAGCGGTACAGGTTGGCACCCAAGGCCACGCAAAATCGCTCAGCCAATGGAAAACAGAGAGAATGATCTAAAAAGGGTTCATAAAATGATCAATTAGTGAACGAGTTGAGTAAAAAAGAGCTGAAAATGGGTGGGGTAGAGAGAGAAGAACCAGACGAAGAGCGATAGCAGTAGAAAAAGATGATACTTGAGATTTGAAGTTAATCAAATTATAAATATTACTTAGGTGTTGGAGAAAATAAATATTTTTTAAAATTGTAAACAAACTATTTTTTGGGAAAATATCTTAAAGAAATTCAGTGTTTTTGCTTTAAAAGAAGTCAAAATATTAATTACCCTGTGCAAATGGGCACTCCTTTGATTTATTTTGTTTTTGAGATAATTTTTGTAACAAATTATGAAGTTACACGGGTTGGCATTTTTCTGTTATTCCATTTTTATGATTTATATCGTATAAAGTCATTTTTAATGATCTAATCGATCATGCCTGAGTCGTCTAAACCCCCCTTTCCAGTTAGTACTAGTTCCCTCTAATCCCGTATCAAAATTTAAAATGACGGTTAACGGCTCGGTCAGTAAAAGAGGTTGTAGCTGGGTTTTGAACCCCAGACCTAGAGTGTGGGCCTCGCCCCCCATACTACAGTGGTGACAGCGATGTGGGATTAGATCAGTTGCGGGTTGATCAGTTTTGGGATATTAAAAAAATTTTTGGGGGGTTCAAAAGTGTCAAGGAGAACGTAGAAAGAAAATTTTTAAAAAATTTCTGGGACAGCATTTTTAACCCAGTCTTAAAAAAAAACAGTGATTTACAATGCCTGTAGTACCGATAGCCGATGAGGGTTTCCCCCTAGGAATGTGTCGGACTTCTGCATTAATCGAAAAATTTTTGGGGAAAAATCAGGCAAACAGTTGAGGGCTTTTTTTATCAATGATGGGCATCATTGTTAGCGGGATGGGCACCAGAAAAAGCAAAACCCGGGAAAAAACTGTGTTAAAGCTAAAGGGGAAGCTAAGGAAATTTTAAAGTAGAAAACCCAGCTTCACTCTGCTAATTAGAAACAATAAAAGCAAACTTGTCGTATTTTTAAAAAACAGAGCATAATTCTCAGCATCCGCGATTTAATAATTGTGTCAACGACCAACAGAAACAAAAGACCCGTATGCGACGGGCTAAAGGGAAAGGGAAAGGGAACAAAATTCGAGTTATTTCAAAATAGAGCGGAAAAAAAAAATCCTTTGAAAATTTCTAGAAAGCAATTGTTGGGGCAATTTTTTCGCGGTATTAGAGAAGCAAGAGATTCGTTTTGTTGAGATCGCCTAAAAATTCGCAGAAACATCAAGATAGCGATTGAGGAGCATGAAAATGACTTGTTTACCCTGATAAAAAGCCAGTTTTAACACAGTGTCATCAGAGCAATTTCACCTAGCCACGCGACTCAGTCAAACCACTAACATACGCGCATGCAGACAAGGACACCCGAGAGGATGGAATGGGGCATAATAAAACGATAATACAAGAAAAAGGGGAATAAATGGGGAAATTTAACTCAGGTTCAATACAATGTTAGAAAGTCTAATTTTGGGCATTACGCCCCAGCTGCCAGCAAGGGGGGGGCAAATAAGAAAAACGATGTTATAATTGTAAGCCCCAGGCTTTTCACGCAATTTTTCAACACAGACGTTCACCCCCAAGGGCGTACACAGCCAGACGAAAAAGTGAAAATCGCGGCCTATTTCAAAACCGAAACAAAAAATAACAATGTTTTTATTTTAATCTACCAGGTCATGTACAGCGTTTTGCTTCGAAAAAAAGGGGGCCCCGTATCAAAATGCAAAAAGAAAAGGTTCTCGTTTTTGGGCGGGGGACGGGAACCCAAAAAATTAGAGCCCCGCATGTTACGTTCGAATTTCTCGGAAAAATTTTTGGCAAGGAAAGGGTTTTTATAATGTTTTGGTGCATAATAAAACGGAACTAAACGGACGTGAAACTTTTTTTTGTGTGGCGCTACTGTTTTAAATTAAAACACAAAGGGGTAGTTTGAACAGGAGGACAACCGACTCGACCAAAAATTTTATCAATATTGTATGTGCAAAAGAGATGATTTTCGACCACCGAAACAGATTTAGCACTGAACTTAGGAAACGATGTGTACTTTTCCCTTGTCTAGGAAGAGACACTTTTTTTTTGGGGGTAGGAGGGAGTGATGGGAAAAGGACTTTTTGCTGAATACAATTCAATTACCCCACAACAGAAAAATCATGTGGGGGGGTAACATAAGGTTGCTTGGAAATCAAAAGCTTGGAACAGGGGGAACCAAAGTTGGATCTAGAAATAAATGCTATTCGAGGCACCCCAGCAATAACTCTTAATCAACGTAAAAAACACAGAGTAAAAATTCTAATTCCACAGATTAAAAACAGATAAGCGGAAAAAAGCGGAAATTAAAAAATCCCCAACACGGAACAGCCCTTTAAGACGGGCTACACTGTTAAAAAAAATCGTCAAATTCTGAAAAAGTTTTTGAAAATTTATGCACGTATTCAGTTTTTTAATTTACTGGAAATGTTTTAGAAAAACTCAATTAGCGAAAATGCAGAAAAAAAACTAATAAAATTAGCTTAATTTTTAAATGCACCATCAAGGAAATTAAGAAAACGACTTCTTAAAAAAAAGATCACAGTCGGGAACTTCGACGAAACTAAAATAAAATTATTCCTAGAAAAATAGTTAATAAAACGGTTAATTTTTTGCAAATAAATACCGATTTTCTGTAAATTTAGGGCAAATGATCATTTTTTTTATCTGGGAATTGTTTCAGTGTTCTTACTGCATATGTTAATATTACAGTTCAGTAAAAGTAAACAAAACATATTACCAATAAAATCATCTCTTTTTTAAATTTTTCGGAAAATGTCACTTTATTCTACGGCATAGAAATCAGTGTTCTTACGAATAGTTAGAATATTATCAAGTGACAGAAAAAGTAAACAAAATTTTTTTTTACCATGAAATCATCTACTTTCGGAATTTACGGAAAATATCACTTTATGTACGGAAGTGGTATCAGTGTTCTTACTGATATAGTGAATATTAAAAATTGTCATTTGTAAGTAAACTAAACTATTCACCAAAAAAATCATCTACTCTCTGTAAATCTACGGCAATGTTCACTTATTGTAGGGACATATTAATCTGTTCTTACTGCATATTAAGAATATTATCAATTGTCAGTTGTAAATAAACTAAATTATTTCGCCAAAAAATATCTATTTCTGAAATTTCGCCAAATGTTCACTTTTTTGACGGACGTTTTAATCAGTTTTCCTACGCAGATTGTAAGAATATTAAAATTGTCAGTTTTTAGTAAACTAATTATTTCACCAAAAAATCTCTACTTTCTGAAAATTTTTGGAAAAGGGTCACTTCATTGTACGGACATATTAATCATGTTCCTATGCTATAGTAAAAATATTATCAATTGTCAGTTTTTGTAAATTTAACTTTTCCCAAAAACAAATCACTACTTTCTGTAAATTTAGGGAAAAATGACACTTTATTCACGGACGTAGTAAATCAGTGTTCCCTACTACATAAAGTAAGAATTTTATAAATTTCATTTTTAGAAACTAAACTATTTCACCAAAAAAATCATCTATTTTCGAAAATTTTACGGCAATGTTCCTTTATTGTACGGACGTTAATCAGTTCCTAGCATATAGTAAGAAATTATAAATTTGCAGTTGTAAGTAAAAAAATTATGTCCCCGCTTAAATCATTACTATCTTAAATCAGGGCAAATGATCACTTGATTCTACAAATAGTAATCAGTGTTCTAACTGCACATAGTTAAAATATTACCCATTGTCAGTTTTAAGTAAACTAAATAATTTCCCGCTTAAGTCACTACTTCTGTAATCAAGGGTAATTTTCATTTTTTTATTGTAGGGACGTATAGTAATCATGTTCTTACTGATACAGTTAGAATATTATACCATGGTCATTTGTTAGAAACAAAATTATTTCCCCATCAAATCTTTAAACTTTTTTTAAATTAGGCAAATGTTCACATTATTGTAGGGACGTATTATCATGTTTTTTAATGCTAAGTAAAAATATCATAAATTGTAGTTTTTTAGAAAACTAAACTATTTCACCAAATAAATCATCTATTTTTCTGAAAATATACGGCAAATGTTGACTTAAAAAAATAAATAATAATAAATAATAATAAATAAAAAAAATTTTGCAGCTTGAAATAAAATGGGGGCCGAAAAATAATTCCTAAAAACAGGAATCATAAATTTATCGGTAGGGTTTCTAATATTAAATTTTTTAAAGGTCTTTAAATGCTTTATTGGAAAAATTTTCACTTAAAAATGGACAGTTAGCAGATTTTAAAAAGGACGAGAATTTGTTCCGAAGGGTAGAAAAATATCCTGGGAGACCGAAACAAAATTTTCCTATGAAATTTTTAACAAACGCCCAAATGGTTTTTAATCTTCACCATTTTAAAAGTTGTCAAAGTAATAATGTAATCATGTTTTTTATAAATTCTCTTACTAGTGACCAGTTAACAGGTTTTAAAAAAACGGTTTTTTCGACACGAAGAGAAAATTAATATCTTTTTATCACCAGCATGGCGGATTTTGAAAGGGCGCAATTTCACCCCCAGAGTACAGAATAATTTAAAATTAAATTTTATTATAGGCCCATCGTTATATGTTAATAATATACCAGGAATACGAAACCCTACTTTTTGTATTGAATTTCTCATTTAAAAACTAAATACATCTCCCAACATGATTCCTACAGACGCCTTAATATACGGGGGTTCTTGGTGTATTGGGTTTTTTGACTAGGACATGTTCTCTCTCTCCAGGTTACCAGGTTCGAGCCTCGCGATCCGAATTTAAAAACCATGAAATTTATATGCAAAATTAATCTTGTACTAGCTATCAAATGAGTTTTTCTTTTTTACAGGAACGTTTGTTATCATAGTATAATTGTTAAATTAAAAAATTGTAATGCTCCCTTAATCCCACTACGGGGAGAAAATTTTAAACCCGACAAAACAAAAAAATATTTGTACGGGTCTAAATTTTTTGCTGGTCATGTAGTCAAATAACTAAACATTTTTCCGTAAAATTACGGCATATTTACTAATTTTTAAATTTCCAATATTTAGTTAAAAAAAGGGATAAAATGCTTTTTTCATACCCGGCATTAGACAAAAAACAAAAATTTTCGTAAAAATTTGGCTGTTGCTAGATTTAAAATTTGCCCATACAGTTCAAAAACGAAAAAATGCTTTTATCAAACTGTTGCATGTAGTCGAATAACAAAACATTTGCCGTAAAAATTTCGCATGGGACTAATTTTAAATTTCCAATATTGAGTTTAAAAACGGAATAAAAGCCGTATTAATTTCTGGGTATGTAGTAAGAAAAAAAAACTTTGCCCTAAAACTTCGACAACTCAAACTCGTAAAATAACAAATAAAGATTTAAATTGCCACTTTTTCGAAAATTTTCACCTTTTTAAATCGTAAAAACCCAAAATTTCAGTAAAAAAAAGAAATCGGCTTGCAGTAGAAAACTGGAATAGTTAGTAAGCAGTAACTTCCAACGACATTTGCAGTAATTTTGGAAAATTTTTTTGAACAGTGTCAGAAGAAGAAAACACACCCTACAACTTTATGCAACAAGCAGAAGTGATTGAGCCAACTTGGATGTTACGAGAAGGAACAACACGAAAAATAAGGAATGTATCGGGTTAGTGCGTTAAAAAAAGAAAAACAATCCACCGATCGGAGGTGCTTGTGAAGGTATACAACGAGGTTCAGCGCGATCACACGCGGAGAAAGTAAAGGGGAAGTGTTATTGTTTAAAACCAGCCAATTAACGCAAGAGGCATATTATCGCGCGCTCATTTTTTACCGAAAGGGAGACCATAAATACAGTTAAAAATCATAAATATTACGAAAAACAGACATAGAGATCCCCAAGAACACTCTGAGGGAAAGCATTGATTAAATTTGGAGAGAGAATAGAACAAATAAGAAAAAGGGGACGCAGCCTCATATCGGGGCCCAAGGCAAAAACAAGCCTACGCAACGGGAAAAAAACCCATGTGGAATTTAGACCATTTGACAGGACCATTAAAAAAACAATGCAAAATTTTACTGAATTGTTGACTTATTTTCGCAAGACGAAAGATTTTGGGATGCACACCCAAGGTAACACAAATTAGATTAATAGAAGGCACAAAGCCATTAAACGCCTCCATACGGTACCCCATTTAAGGGGAGCTATACTTGACAAAAGCATACAGGACATGAAGGATAAGGGAAAATTTTAGGCCCAAAAAACAGGGAAAGGGGGTTTCTGTCTTTCGTCGATAACCTAGTAAACCGCTCCAACGGCGCCCAGGGCCCGTAAGGTTATCGTGTCGTAGAGATATGGGGGATTAAATGTGTAACGAAAAACCCAAATTTGGACACTTTCCCATATAAACGAGACACTGGGCGCTAGGAGGTGCAAAAAAAATTTTCCGCCTCGATTCAAAACAGGGGGTCACCCGGTACTGATAAGGCCTAGGGGCAAAGAAAAAAGTGCTATTTTGACCGGGGGGAGCACCTACAATACACCAGAATGGTGATGGGAAAGAAAAAATCAGCGGGAATTTTTCAAAAATAAAAGGATCAGTGTTATCAGGACTCATAGGCATTCGTTGCATGGTTATATCGATGACGTAATGGGGCATTCAGTACCATAGAGGAAAACTCGAAACTTCGAGAATTTTTTTACGACTAAGAGATGCAATTTGAAATTACAACCTCGAAATGTCTTTTTGAGAAAGAATTGGGCTATTTTGGCCATGTTTGTCGAAATGGAATAAACCGGGGGGGGAAAACGTAAAATCAAAGCTACAGGGGTATCTAGACCAACCCATGTGACTAAATAAAGGGGTTTTTTCGGAAAGTCGGGATTTTAAAAAATATAAATTCCTATGCATCGATAGCCAGACCCTTAAAAAAATAACAAAAAAAAAAATGTTTTAATGGGGGGAGGCGCAAAAAGAAGGATTTGCAACCTGAAGACGCCTATGCAAGGAAAACCCGTGTTGATTTACCCCATTTTGATAAAGAGTTCATCTTATCTACCCACGCCATGACGTCGCAGAGGAGCGTACTCTCACAGATGCAGAAAGGGGTAGAGAAACCGGGGTTATCTAAAAGTAGAATAACGCAGGG
>JAMZAV010010072.1:0-21761 GCA_024449915.1 Sweltsa coloradensis
GTAAAATTTAAAAATATTTCTAGGAAATTAATAAATTTGTCTATATCAAAAGAATTTTAAAAAGTGAATTTACTCTAAATTATAAATTTTGAATATCTTAGCGAAAATCTTTTTTTACCCGGGGAACAGATTAATGGGAAAGGGCGTATTTCTGCTATTTCCCGTTGCTTGGGGGGAAAAGGAAACGTTCTTCTGGGTATTTTGCCCATTCTTAGGGAAGGGAAAAAGGGCTCGATTTCTGGCAATTTGCCCCTGTGCTTTTGGGGGAAGGAAAAAAACGACGTTTCTGGCTATTTGCCCGTGTGCGTGGGGGAAAGGAAAAAAGGGAATTTTTAGCTTTTTCCCCCTACTTGCTTAGAGCCATTACAGTGGGGGAAGGCGTCGTTTCTGCTATTTTTCCCCTGTCTTGGGTAAGGAACAAAACACGATTTCGGCTATTTGCCATTTCTTAGGCAAAAAAAGGACGTGATTTTGGCAAGTTTCCCCTGTCTTGGGGAAAAAAAAAGGACACGATCTTCTGGCTGTTTCCCTGTGCGTGGGGAAGGAAAAAAGGGAATTTTTTAGATTTCCCCCCTTTGGCTTAAAAGCTCATTACAGTTAGGGAAAGGGCGTCCCATTTCTGGCAGTTTGGGGCCCTGTGCTTGGGGAAGGAACAAAGGGCGACGTTCTTCTGGGGTAGTTTGCCCTGGCTTAGGCAAGGAAAAAACGTCGATTTTTGGCAATTTGCCTGTCTTGGGGAAGAAAAAGGGGCGACGATTTTCGGTAGTTTGCCCCCTTTGGGGTTGGGAAAGGAAAAAAGGAATTTTTAGACTTTTTCCCCCTACTTGGCTTAGAGCCATTACTGGGGAAAGGGCGTCGTTTCGGTAGTTTGCCCGGGTTTTTGGGTAAGGAACAAAGGCGACGATTTCTGGGTAGTTTTCCCTGTGCTTAGGGAAGGAAAAAAAAAAGGGGGGATTTCTGGCAAGTTTGCCCGTGTGCTTGGGAAGGAAAAAAAGGCACATCTTTTGGGTATTTGTCCTTTGGTTTGGGAATGAAAAAGGGAAATTTTAAGATTTTCCCCACTACTTGGCTTAGAGCTCATTACAGTGGGGAAAGGGCTTCGATTTCTGGTAGTTTTTCCCGGTGTTGGGGAAGGGAAAATCGCGATCTTTGGGTGTTTCCCCTTGCTTACAAGGAAAAAGGGCTCGTTTCTGGGAAGTTTGCCCTGTGCTTGGGTAAGGAAAAAGGCCACATCTTTTTGGGGTAGTTTGCCCTGTGCGTGGGTAAGGAAAAAGGGAAATTCCCTTTGATTTCCCCCCCCTTTGGCTTAGAGCTCATGACAGTGGGGAAAGGGCGTCGATTTCTGCAAGTTTTCCCGGGCTTGGGGAAAGGGGAAAAAAGGGTGCATCTTTGGCTATTGTCCTTGGTGCGTTGGTAAGAAAGAGGAATCTAAGATTTCCCCACTACTTTGGTTAGAGCTATTTAATGGGGAAAAGGGGTTCGATTTTGTAGTTCCCGTGTGCTTTGGTAAAAAAAAGGGAAAAAGGCGTCATTTCTGGCTATTTGCCTTTTGCGAGGTAAGGAAAATGGGGAGATCTTCTGGGTAGTTTTGCCCGTTGCGTGGGTAAGGGAAAAAAGGGAATTCTAGGGCTTTCCCCCTACTTGGCTTTTGAGCTCAAAACAGTGGGAAAAGGGGGTCGTTTTTTGGCTTTTTTGCCCTGTGCTTTGTAAGGAAAAAGGACGCGCTTCTGGCTAAAATTTGCCCTGTGCGTGGTAAGGAAAAGGGAAATTTTAAGCTTTCCCCCCTACTTTTCTTAGGGGGTCTTTCGTGGGGAAAAAGGGCGACGATTCTGGCTAGTTTCCCCGGGGGCTAGGGTAAGGAAAAGGTCGACGATCTTCTGGCTATTTGCCCGTGTCGTGGGTAAGGAAAAAAAAAATTCTAAGACTTTCCCCCCACTATTGGGGTTAGGCTCATTTTCAGTGGGGAAAAAGGGCACGATTTCTGGGTCGTTTGCCCTGTGCTTGGGGGAAAAACAAGGTCAAAGACTTTTTGGCTAGTTTTTCCCATTTTTAGGGAAGGAAAAAAGGGCTCGTTTCTGGCTAGTTTGCCCGTGTGGTTGGGTAAGGGGAAAAGGACGCGATCTTCTGGCTAGTTTGCCCGTGTGCGTGGGTAAAGGAAAAAAGGAAAATTCTTAGACTTTCCCCCCCTACTTTTTCTTTGAGCTCATTACTTTGGGGGAAAGGGCCGTGATTTCTGGCTATTTTTTCCCGTGTGCATGGGTAAGGAAAAAGTCGACGATCTTTTGGCTATTTGCCCATGTTTAGGGAAAAGGGAAAAGGACGTCGATTTTTGGCAGTTTGCCCGTGTGCGTGGGGAAGGAAAAAGAACGACGATCTTCTGGCTAGTTTGCCCGTGTGCGTGGGTAAAGGGGGAAAAAGGAACTTTGATTTCCCCATACTTGGCTTGAGCTCATTTCGGGGGGAAAGGGGGTCGATTTCTGGGGTGTTTTTTCCCTGGCTTGGGTAAGGGGAAAAAGGACGACGATCTTCTGGCTAGTTTGCCCATGTCTTAGGCAAGAAAAAGGACTCGATTTCTGGCAAGGGTTTTCCCCGTGTGCTTGGGGAAGGAAAAAGGGCGACGATCTTCTGGGTAGTTTGCCCCTGTGCGTGGGTAAGGAAAAGGAAGTCTTAGACTTTCCCCACTACTTGGCCTAGACTCATTCATGGGGAAAAAAGGGATCGATTTCTGGGTAGTTTTTCCCCTGTGCTTGGGTAAGGGGAAAAAGGCACGTTCTTTGGTATTTTTCC
This sequence comes from Sweltsa coloradensis, assembly GCA_024449915.1. Taxonomy (NCBI): domain Eukaryota; kingdom Metazoa; phylum Arthropoda; class Insecta; order Plecoptera; family Chloroperlidae; genus Sweltsa; species Sweltsa coloradensis. The sequence continues at coordinate 2,788 of JAMZAV010010072.1, forward strand.
CATGTGCTTGGCAAGGGAAAAAGGGGCGTCGTTTCTGGCAAGTTTGCCCCTGTGCTTGGTAAGGAAAAAGGGCGAAAGTCTTCTGGTGTTTGCCCGTTTTGGGGGGGGTAAGGGAAAAAGGAATTCTTAGCTTTCCCCCCCCTTGGCTTTGGCTCATTACAGTGGGGGGAAAAGGGGGCGATTTTGGCAGTTTGCCCCGTGGCTTGGGGAAGGAACAAGGAAAGAACTTTGGCTAGTTTGCCCTGTCTTAGGCAAGGAAAAAAAACGTCGATTTTTGCAAGATTGCCCCTTGCTTGGGTAAGGAAAAGGGGGGACGTCTTTGGCTAGTTTGCCCGTGTCGTGGTAAGGGAAAAAGGGAAATTTTAGACTTTCCCCATACTTTGGGTTAGACTATTCAGGGGGAAAGGGCGCATTTTTTGGCTAGTTTTTCCCTGGTTTGGTAAGGACAAGGACGACGTTCTTCTGGGTATTTGCCCCTGGCTTTGGCAAAAAAAAGGGCGTCGATTTCTGGCAAGTTTCCCGTGTGCTTTGGGGGAAGGAAAAAGGACGACGATCTTCTGGTAGTTTTTTTCCTTGTGCGTTTGGAATGAAAAAGGATTCTAAAACTTTCCCCACTACTTGGCTTAGAGCTCATTACAGTGGGGAAAAGGGCGCATTTTGGCGTTTGCCCGTGTGCTTGGGTAAGGAACAAGGGCGACGATCTTCTGGCTAGTTTTGCCCATTGCTTTGGCAAGGAAAAAGGGGCGTCGATTTTTTGGCAAGTTTGCCCGTGTGCTTGGTAAGGAAAAAAGGGCGACGATCTTCTGGCAGTTTTGCCCCTGTGGTGGGTAAGGAAAAAGGAATGCTAAGGCTTTCCCCACTACTTGGCTTAGAGCTCATTACATGGGGAAAAAGGCGACGATTTTGGCTAGTTTTCCGTTTGCTGGGTAAAAAAGAAATTTTAAGATTTCCCCACTACTTGGGTTAGACTCATTTCAGTGGGGAAAAGGGCGACGATTTCTGGCTAGTTTGCCCTGTGCTTGGGTAAAGGGAAAAAGTGACGATCTTCTGGCTGTTTCCCATGTCTTAGGGAAGGAAAAAAAAACGTCGAATTTCTGGCAAGTTTTTCCCCTGTCTTGGGAAGGAAAAGGACGCGTCTTCTGGCTAGTTTTCCCGGGCGTGGGGAAGGAAAAAAGGAAATTTTTTAGACTTTCCCCCCTACTTGCCTTTGAGCCATTTCAGTGGGGAAAGGGGTCGATTTCTGGCTATTTGCCCGTGTGCATGGGTAAGGGAAAAAGGTCGACGTCTTCGGCTAGTTTTCCCATGGCTTAGGAAAGGGGAAAAAGGGCGTCGATTTCTGGCAAGTTTGCCCTGGGCTTGGGGAAGGAAAAGGACGACGATCTTCTGGCTAGTTTGCCGTGTGCGTGGTAGGGGAAAAAAAATTTTTAGACTTTCCCCACTACTTGGGTTTGACCCCCATTACAGTGGGAAAAGGGGGGTCGTTTCTGGCTAGTTTGCCCCCTGTCATGGGTAAGGAAAAAAGGACGACGATTTCTGGTAGTTTTCCCATTTGCTTGGCAAGGAAAAAGGGGCGTCGATTTCTGGCAATTTGCCCGGTGCTTTGGGGAAGGAAAAAGGACGACATCTTTTGGATTTTGCCCCCTGTGGTGGGTAAGGAAAAGGGAAATTTTTAGATTTCCCCCCCCTACTTTTTTTAAAGGCTCATTACAGTGGGGAAAGGGCGTCGGGGTTTCTGGCTAGTTTGCCGTGTGCTTGGGTAAAGGGAAAAAGGGCAGTTTTTTGGCTAGTTTCCCATGTGCTTTGGGAAAGGAAAAAGGGCGTCGATTTTGGCAAGTTTGCCCCCTGGCGTGGGTAAGGAAAAAGGACGACGATCTTCTGGGTAGTTTGCCCGTGTGCTTGGGTAAGGAAAAAGGATTCTTAGACTTTTCCCCCCTACTTTGGGTTTGAGATTACGTGGGGAAAAAGGGCGTCGATTTTTTGGCTAGTTTTCCCGTGTGCTTGGGTAGGAACAAAGGGCGACGTCTTCTGGCTATTTTTCCCATGTGCTTAGGCAAGAAAAAGGACGTCGATTTTTGGCAAATTTGCCCCCTGGCTTGGGTAAAGGGAAAAAAGGGCGACGATTTCGGCTAGTTTTTTCCCCTGTTTGGGGGTAAGGAAAAAGGAATTCTTAGATTTCCCCTACTTTTCTTAGAGCTATTACGTGGGGGAAAGGCGTCGATTTCGCTAGTTTGCCCGTGGTTTGGGTGGAAAAAGGACGCTTTTTTCTGGGTAGTTTGCCCTGTGCTTAGGAAGGAAAAAAACGTCGATTTCTGGCAAAATTTGCCCGTTGCTTGGGGAAGGAAAAAGGGCGCGATCTTCTGGCTAGTTTGCCCGTGTGCGTGGGTAAGAAAAAAAATTTTTAGACTTTCCCCCTACTTGGGTTAGAGCTCATTACGTTTGGGGGAAAAGGGGGTCGATTTTTGGCTATTTTTCCCCCTGTGCTTGGGTAAGGAACAAACAGTCTTCTGGTAGTTTGCCCAGGGGTTAGGCAAGGAAAAAAGGGCGTGATTTTTGGGGAATTTGCCCGTGGCTTGGGTAAGGAAAAAAGGGCGACGATCTTCTGGCTATTTGGGCCTTGTGCGTTGGTAATGAAAGAGGAAATTTTAAGACTTTTCCCACTACTTTGGGTTAAGCTCATTACGTGGGGAAAAGGGGGTCGATTTCTGGCTAGTTTGCCCGTGTGCTTGGGTAAGGAACAAGGTCGACGATCTTTGGTAGTTTGCCCGTGTGCGTGGGTAAGGAAAAGGAAGATTTTTAGACTTTTCCCCCTACTTGGCTTAGAGCTCATTACAGTGGGGAAAGGGCGCGATTTCTGGCTTTAGTTTCCCTGTGTTGGGTAAGGAAAAAAGGCGCATCTTTTGGCTAGTTTGTCCTTTTTGCGTTGGAAAGAAAGGGAATTCTAAACTTTCCCCCTACTTGGTTTGACTCATTACAGTGGGGAAAGGGGTTCGATTTCTGGCTAGTTTTTTCCCGTGTGCTTGGTAAGGAAAAAAAAGGGCTCGATTTCTGGCTAGTTTGCCCGTGTGCGTGGGAAAGGAAAAAGGCGACGATTTCTGGCTAGTTTGCCCGTGTGCGTGGGAAAGAAAGAGGAATTCTAAGGCTTTCCCCACTACTTGGCTTTGAGCTCATTACAGTGGGGAAAAGGGGGTCCCATTTCTGGTTGTTTGCCCGTGTGCTTGTGTAAAGGAAAAAGGACGACGATCTTCTGGGTAGTTGGCCCGTGTCGGGATAAGGGAAAAAGGATTCTAAGACTTTCCCCCCTACTTGGCTTAGAGCTCATTACAGTGGGGAAAAGGACGACGATTCTGGCTAGTTTTTCCCCCTGTGCTAGGGGAAGGAAAAAATCACGATCTTCTGGCTATTTGCCCGGGGCGGGGTAAGAAAGAGAAATTCTAAGACTTTCCCCCTACTTGGCTAGAGCTCATTACAGTGGGGAAAAGGGGGGACGATTTTGGGTATTTTCCCCTGTGCTTAGGCAAAAGGAAAAAAGGTCGTCGATTTTGGCAAATTTTCCCTGTGCTTGGGAGGAAAAAGGGGCGACGATCTTCTGGCTAGTTTCCCCTTTGCGTGGGTAAGGAAAAGGAAATTTTTTAGACTTTTCCCCCCTCTTGGCTTAGAGTCATTACAGTGGGGAAAGGGGCGATTTTTTGGCAGTTTCCCGTGTGCATGGGGAAGGAACAAGGTCGAAGTCTTCTGGCTTTTGCCATGTGCTTAGGAAAGGGAAAAAAAGGGGTTCGATTTCGGCAAATTTGCCCGTGTGCTTGGGGAAGGAAAAAGGACGACGATTTCTGGCTAGTTTTTCCCGTGTCGTGGGTAAGGAAAAAGGAATTCTTAGACTTTCCCCACTACTTGGCTTAGAGCTCATTCGTGGGGAAAGGGCGTCGATTTCTGGGTAGTTTCCCGTGTGCTTTGGGGAGGAACAAGGACGACGATCTTCTGGCTTTTTGCCCATGTGCTTAGGCAAGGAAAAGGACGTCGATTTCTGGCAAGTTTTTCCCGTTGCTTGGGTAGGAAAAAGGACGACGATCTTTTGGCTAGTTTGCCCGTGTGGGGTGGGTAAAAGGAAAAAAAGGAATTCTTAGACTTTTTTCCCCACTACTTGGCTTAGAGCTCATTTCAGTTGGGGAAAAGGGCGTCGATTTCTGGCTAGTTTTTCCCGTGGCTTGGGTAAGGAAAAAGGGCGAAAGTTCTTCGGCTTTTGCCCCTTTTTAGGCAAGGAAAAAGGACGTGTTTTTTGGCAAGTTTGCCCGTGTGCATGGGTAAGGAAAAAAGGACGACGATCTTCTGGTATTTTTCCCGTGTGCGTGGGTAAGGAAAAAAGAAATTCTTAGACTTTCCCCACTACTTGGCTTAGACTCATTACGTGGGGGAAAAGGGGGTCCGATTTCTGGCTAGTTTGCCCGTGTGCTTGGGGAAGGAAAAAGGACGACGATCTTTCTAGTTTACCCATGGGCTTAGGCAGGAAAAAGTAAGTCGATTTCGGAAGTTTGCCCCGGGGCTTGGGGAAGGGAAAAAAAGGAAAGACATTTCTGGCTAGTTTGTCCTTTTGCTTGGTAATGAAAGGGAATTCTAAATTTTTTTTCCCAATACTTTGGGTTAGAGCTCATTACAGGGGGAAAGGGCGTCGGGTTCTGGCTATTTGGCCCCTGTGCTTGGGTAAGGAACAAAGGGCGACGACTTTTGGCATTTTTTCCCCTGTGCTTAGGCAGGAAAAAGGACCGTTTGGCAAGTTTGCCCCTGTGCGGGTAAAGGAAAAAGGCGACATCTTCTGGTATTTTGCCCGTGTGCTGGGGAAGAAAAAAGGAATTCTTTGACTTTTCCCCACACTTTTGGGTTGAGCTCATTTTCAGTGGGGAAGGCGTCGATTTTGGGTATTTTTCCCGTGTGCTTGGGGTAAGAAAAGGAGGATCTTCTGGTATTTTCCCCGTGCTTAGGGAAGGAAAAAGGACGTCGATTTTGGCTAGTTTGCCCGTGTGCTTGGGTGAGGAAAAAGGACGACGATCTTCTGGCTAGTTTGCCCTGTGGGGGTGGGGGAAGGGAAAAAGAAATTTTTAGACTTTCCCCACTACTTGGGTTTGAGCTCTTACATGGGGAAAAGCGTCGATTTCTGGCTATTTTTCCCTGTTTTGGGGAAGGAAAAAAAGAAGAGTTCTTCCGGCTAGTTTGCCCAGTGCTTAGGCAAGGAAAAAAGGGCGTCGATTTCTGGCAAATTTTTCCCGTGGGTTGGGGAAGGAAAAAGGACGATCTTCTGGCTAGTTTGCCCGTGTGCGTGGGTAAGGAAAAAGGAATTCTTAGACTTTTCCCCACCTAAATTTTGGCCTTTGAGCTCATGCAGGGGGAAAGGGGCGTTTTTTTCTGGCTAGTTTGCCCGTGTGCTTGGGTAAGGAACAAGGACAACGATCTTCTGGCTAGTTGCCCATGTGCTTAGGCAAGGAAAAAAGGGCTCGTTTTTTGGCAAGTTGCCCGTGTTTGGGAAGGAAAAAAGGACGACGATCTTTTGGCTAGTTTTTTCCTTTGCGTTGGTAATGAAAAAGGGAATTCTAAGACTTTCCCCAACGGGTTAGAGCTCATTACAGTGGGGAAAGGGGTCCCATTTTTGGGTAGTTTTTCCCGTGTGCTTGGGTAAGGGGAAGAAAGGGCGCGATCTTCTGGCTAGTTTGCCCCTGTCTTAGGCAAAAAAAGGACGCGTTTCTGCAAGTTTTCCCTTGCTGTGTAAGGAAAAAAAACGACATCTTCTGGCTAGTTTTCCGTGTGCGTGGTAAGGGAAAGGGAATTTAAGACTTTCCCCACACTTGGTTTTGAGCTCTTTCAGTGGGGAAAAGGACGACTTCTGGCTAGTTTGCCCTTGCTAGGGGAAGGAAAAAGGTCGACGATCTTCTGGCTATTTGCCCGTGGCGTGGGTAAGGAAAGAGGAATTCTAAGACTTTCCCCCCTACTTGGCTTAGAGCTATTACAGTGGGGAAAAGGATGACGATTTCTGCTCGTTTTTCCCGTGTGCTTGGGTAAGGGCAACGTCGAGATTTCTGGTGTTTGCCCATTTTTAGGGGGAAAAATAACGCGATTTTGCAAGTTTTGCCGTTGCTTGGGGAAGGAAAAAGGACGACGATCTTCTGGGTATTTGCCCGTGGGTGGGTAAGGAAAAAGGGTTTTTTTTGACTTTCCCCCCTACTTGCCCTTTGAGCTATTTTCAGTGGGAAAGGGCGTCGATTTTTGGGTAGTTTTTTCCCGTGTGCTGGGGAAGGAACAAGGGCGACGATCTTTGGCAGTTTTTCCCTGTGCTTAGGAAAGGGAAAAAGGACGTCGAATTCTGGCTAGTTTGCCCCACGTGCTTGGGTAAGGAAAAAGGACGACGATCTTCTGGCTAGTTTGCCCTGTGCGTGGGGAAGGGAAAAAGGGAAATTTTTAGACTTTCCCCACTACTTGGCTTTAAACTCATTCCAGGGGGAAAAAAGGGGGTCGATTCTGGCTAGTTTGCCCGTGTGTTGGGTAGGAAAAAGACGACGAAATCTTCTGGCTATTTGCCCCTGTGCTTAGGCAAAGGAAAAAAGGAAGTCGATTTTTGGGAAGTTGCCCGTGTGCTTGGGTAAGGAAAAGGACGAGGGTCTTTGGTAGTTTGCCCGTGTGCGTGGGTAAAGGAAAAAGGACTTCGTAGACTTTCCCCACTACTTGGCGTAGAGCTCATTACAGTGGGGGGAAAGGGGGCGATTTCTGGCGTGTTTGCCCGTGTGCGTGGGGAAGGAACAAGGACGACGTTCTTCTGGCTAGTTTGCCCCGTCTTAGGGAAAGGAAAAAGGACGTCGGGTTTTTTTGGCAAGTTTGGCCCGTGTGGGTTGGGTAAGGAAAAAGGACGACGATCTTTTGGGTAGTTTTTCCCGTGTGGGGGGTAAGGAAAGGAATTCTTAACTTTTCCCCACTACTTTGGGTTGAGCTCATTTAAGTGGGGAAAGGGCGTCGTTTTTGGCTAGTTTGCCCGTGTGCGTGGGGAAGGAACAAGGACGATAATCTTCTGGCTAGTTTGCTCATGTGCTTAGGCAAGGAAAAAGGACGTCGATTTCTTGCTAGTTTGCCCGTGTGCTTGGGTAAGGAAAAAGGGGCACGAAATTTTTGGCTATTTTTCCCGTGTGCGTGGTAAGGAAAAAGGAATTCTTAGACTTTCCCCCTACTTGCTTAGAGTCATTACAGTGGGGGAAAGGGGTCGATTTCTGGGTAGTTTTCCCGTGTGTTTGGGTAAAAGGGAAAAGGACGACTTTTTTTTGGCTATTTTTCCCCTTTGCTTAGGGAAGGGAAAAAGGACGTCGATTTTTGGCAATTGCCCTGTGCTTGGGGAAGGAAAAAGGACAATGATCTTCTGGCTATTTGGGCCTTGTGCGTTGGGAATGAAAAAAGGAATTCTAAGACTTTCCCCACTACTTGGCTTAGAGCTCATTACAGTGGGGAAAGGGGGGCCGTTTCTGGGTAGTTTGCCCTGTGCTTAGGCAAGGGAAAAAAGGCGCGATTTTGCAAGTTTGCCCTTGTGCTTGGGTAAGGAAAAAGGACGACATCTTTTTGGCTATTTTCCCCCTGTGCGTGGGTAAGGAAAGAGGAATTCTTAGACTTTTCCCCACTTCTTGGCTTAGACTATTACAGGGGGGGAAAGGGCGTGATTTCTGGCTAGTTTGCCCCCTGGGGCTTGGGGAAGGAAAAAAGGGCGACGATTTCTGGCTAGTTTGTCCTTGTGCGTTGTAAGAAAAAGGAATTCTAAGCTTTCCCCACTACTTGGCTTAGAGCTCATTACAGTGGGGAAAAGGGTTACGATTTCTGGCTAGTTTGCCCGTGTGCTTGGGTAAAAAAAGGACGTCATTTTGGCTAGTTTTCCGTGTGCGTAGGAAAGGGAAGAATGGCGACGATTTTGGCTATTTCCCTGGCTGGGTAAAGGGAAAAAGGAATTTAGGGCTTTCCCCAACTTGGGGTTGAGTCATTACAGTGGGGGGAAGGGCGGGCGATTTTTTCTTGTTTGTCCCCTTGCTTGTGTAAGGAAAAAAGGCGACGATCTTCTGGCTATTTTGCCCGTGTGCGTGGATAAGGAAAGAGGGAATACTAAGACATTCCCCACTACTTGGCTTAAGCTCATTCAGTGGGAAAAGGGGGGACGATTCTGGCTATTTGCCCGTGTGCTAGGGGAAGGAAAAAGGGCGACGTCTTCTGGCTAGTTTTTCCCGTGTGCGTGGGGGAAGGAAAGGAAATTCTAAAACTTTTTTTTTAATTTAAGGGGGGGAAAAGGAATTTTTGGGTTTTTTTCTTGGGGGGCCCCACTTTTGCTTTGAGTGCTTAGGGGAAAAAAGGCGCGATTTTTGGCGTTTTGCCCGTGTGCTTGGGTAAGGAAAAAAGGGGACGATCTTTTTGGGTAGTTTGCCCTGTGCCGGGGGAAGGAAAAAGGTCTTGTTTCCCCAATTTGGGGGTCTTGTGGGGGAAAGGCGCGATTTTGGGTGTTTTCCGTGTGCTGGTAAGGAAAAAGTCCAGACTTTTCCCCAGTTTCCCAAGTCTTAAAAGGGGGAAAAAAGGCGCGTTCGGAAATTTTTCCCGTGTGCTTGGGTAAGGAAAAAGAGCGACGATCTTCTGGCTAGTTTGCCCTTGTGCTGGGAAGGGAAAAAAGGAACTTGTTTCCCCCAACCCCTGGCGGGAAAGGGGGGAAAGGGGGGCGATTTTTTGGGTAGTTTTCCCTTGTGCTTTGGGGAAGGAAAAAGGGACTTCTTGGCTTTCCCCATTGCTTAGGCAAGGAAAAAAGGGTCGATTTCTGGGAAATTTGCCCCTGTGCTTGGGAAGGAAAAAGGCGACGATCTTCTGGCAGTTTTCCCTGTGCTGGGAAGGGAAAAGGGGAACTTGATTTCCCCATTTGGCTTGGTCTTGGGGGAAAGGCGAATTTCTGGCTAGTTTTCCCGTGTGCTTTTGGGGAAGGCAAGGGGGAATTCCCTTGGCTTTCCCATTCTTGGCAGGAAAAAGGCTCATTTTAACCCGGGGGGGGAAAAAAACACGATTTTTTTTCTAGTTTGCCCCGTGTGCTGGGTAAGGAAAAAAGGGAATTTTTTCTTTCCCCCCTATTGTTTGGCCTTACATGGGGAAAGGGGGCGATTTCTGGATTTGCCCGTGGCTTGGGTAAGGAAAAGGACGACGATCTTTGGCTAGTTTGCCCCTGTGCTTGGAAGGAAAAAGGGGCGATTTTTGGAGTTTCCCCCGGTCTTGGGAAGGAAAAAGGAGCGTCTTTGGCTAGTTTGCCCGTGTCTGGGTAAGGAAAAGGAACTTAGATTTCCCCCTATTTTGGGCCTTCAGGGGGAAAGGGCGTCGATTTTGGCAGTTTGCCCGTGTGTTTGGTAAGGAAAAAAGGGCGACGTTTTTCTGGCTAGTTTGCCCTTTTTTTGGAAGGGAAAAGGAATTTTTAATTTCCCCTTCTTTGGGTAGGAAAAAAGGGGAAAAACGATTTCTGGGGTAGTTTGCCCCTGTGGTTTGGGTAAAGGAAAAAAGGGAATTCCTTCCCCCCCCCTTGGCTTTGCCTTAGGGGGGAAAAGGGCGTCGTTTTGGGAGTTTGCCCGTGTGCTTGGGTAAGGAAAAGGAGACGAAATTTCTGGCTAGTTTGCCCTGTGCTTGAAGGAAAAAGGATTTTTAATTTCCCTTGGCTTTTTAAGGAAAAAAGGCGCGATTTCTGGCTAGGTTTCCTTTTTTGGGGTTTGGGGAAGAAAAAGGAACAAACTTCCCCATTTGGGAAGTCTTACAGGGGGAAAAAGGCGTCGATTTTGGCATTTGCCCGTGTGCTTGGGGAAGGAAGGGGGGACGATCTTCTGGCTATTTTTCCTGTCTTGAAAAAGGGGGATTCTGGATTTCCCTTTCTTGGGTAAAGGGAAAAAAAGGCGCGATTTCTGGGTAGTTTTCCCGGTGCTGGGTAAGGGAAAAAGGAATTCTTGCTTTTTTCCCCCCCCCTTTTTCTTTTTGCAAAGGGGGAAAAAGGGGGGGCGATTTTTGGAAATTTGCCCCCTGTCTTGGGGAAAGGGAAAAGGACGACATCTTTGGCTAGTTTGCCCTGGCTGGAAGGAAAAAGGATGATTTTCAATTTTTCCCTGGCCTTGGGGGAAAAAAGGCGCGATTTCTTTTTTTGCCCTGTGCTGGGGAAGGAAAAAGGAAATCTTGGCTTTCCCCCCCTTTTGCTTTGGCAAAGGGGGAAAAAGGGGGGCGATTTTGGCAAATTTGCCCGTGTGCTTGGGTAAAAGAAAAAGGACGACGTTCTTCTGGCTAGTTTGCCTGTGCTTGGAAGGAAAAAGGATTTTTATTTTTCCCCAAAGTTTTGGGCCCTTCTTGGGGGGAAAAAAGGGCGACATTTTTGGCTAGTTTGGGCCCCTGGCTGGGTAAAGGGAAAAGGGGGCCCCTTGCTTTCCCCCCCTTTTCTTAGGCAAAAAGGGGGGAAAGGCGTCGATTTCTGGCGTTTGCCCGTGGGTTGGGTAAGGGAAAAGGACACGTCTTTTGGCTAGTTTCCCTGTGTTGGGCAAGGAAAAAGCTGATTTCCAATTTTCCCCGTCTTTAAAGGAAAAAAAACGCGATTTCTGGTAGTTTCCCGTGGCTTGGTAAAGGGAAAAGGGAACGAAATTTTGGAAAAAGGGGGGGGTCTTTTTTGGTAGTTTGCCTGTGTTTTGGGAAGGGAACAAGGACCGTTTTTGGGATTTGCCCCGTGCTTGGGAAGGAAAAAGGACGCCCATTTCTGGGAGTTTGCCCCGGGGGGGGGGGGGTTTTTGGGGGGGGTGGGGGGTAAGGAAAAAGGGAAACTTAGACTTTCCCACTACTTTTTGGGTTAGAGCTCTTACAGTGGGGAAAGGGCTCGTTTCTGGGGTAGTTTTCCCGTGTGTTGGGGTTTAAAGGGAAAAAGGACGCGTTCTGGCTAGTTTGCCCATTGCTTGGCAAAAAAAGGCCGATTTTTGGGGAAATTTGCCCGTGTGCTTGGGTAAGGAAAAAAAGGCGACGTCTTTGGGTAGTTTGCCTTGTGCGTGGTAAGAAAAGGAATTCTGACTTTCCCCACTACTTGCTTGAGCTCATTTCAGTGGGGGAAAAGGGGGGGCGATTTCGGTATTTGCCCGTGTCTTGGGAAGGAAAAGGCGACGATCTTCTGGTAGTTTGCCCCTGGCTTAGGGAAGGAAAAAGGACTCGATTTTGGCAAGTTTTCCCCTGGCTTGGGGAAGGAAAAAGGACGACGATCTTCTGGGTGTTTGCCCTTTTCGTGTAAAAAAAGGGAATTCTTAGACTTTCCCCACCACTTGGCTAAGAGCTCATTACAGTGGGGAAAGGGCGTCGATTTATGGCTAATTAGCCCGTGTGCTTGGGTAAGGAAAAAGGACGACGATCTTCTGGCTAGTTTGCCCGTTCTTAGGCAAGGAAAAAGGGCGTCGATTTCTGGCAGTTTTCCCCTGTGCTTGGGGAAGGAAAAAGGCGACGTCTTCTGGGTAGTTTTCCCCGTTGCGGGGGAAAGGGAAAAGGAATTCTAGGGCTTTCCCCACTACTGGGCTTAGATCATTCGTGGGGGGAAAAGGGGGTCGATTTCGGCTTGTTTTGCCCGTGTGTTGGGGAAAAAAAAAGGACGCGATCTTTTGGGTATTTGCCCGTTGCTGGGAAGGAAAAAGGAACTTGATTTCCCCCATTTTTTCTTGGCTTTAAGGGGGGAAAGGCGCGATTTTGGCAGTTTGCCCCCTGTGCTTGGGGAAAGGAAAAAGGGGAATTTGGCTTTCCCATTGCTTTAGGCAAAGGGAAAAAAGGGTCGATTTTTGGCGTTTTTCCCTGTGCTGGGGGAAGGAAAAAAGGGCGACGATCTTCTGGCTAGTTTTTCCCTTTTGCGTTGGGGAATGAAAGGGGTTTAGACTTTTTTCCCCCACTACTTTTCTTAGAGCTCATTACATGGGGGAAAGGGGTCGTTTCCCGGTAGTTTTTCCCGGTGCTTTTGGGGAAGGAACAAAGGCCACATCTTTGGTAGTTTGCCCCTGTGCTTGGCAAGGAAAAAAAGGGCGTCGATTTCTGGGAAGTTTGCCTGTGCTTGGGTAAGGAAAAAGCGCGACGATCTTCTGGCTAGTTTGCCTGTGCGTGGGGAAGAAAAAAAGGGAATTCTTAGACTTTCCCCCCTACTTGGCTTTGAGCTCATAAGTGGGGAAAAGGGGGCCCATTTCTGGCTAGTTTGCCCGTGTGCTTGGGTAAGGAACAAGGTCGACGATCTTCTGGCTAGTTTGCCCATGTGCTTAGGAAAGGGAAAAAAGGCGCCTTTTTTGGGCAAGTTTTCCCGTTCTTGGGGGAAAGGAAAAAGGACCGATCTTCTGGTAGTTTGCCCGTGTGCGTGGGGAAAAAAAAGGGAATTTTTAGACTTTTTCCCCCCTACTTGGCTTTGAGTATTACAGGGGGAAAAGGGGGGTCGATTTCTGGCTAGTTTTTCCCTGTGCGGGGGGGAACAAAGGGCGACGTCTTTGGCTAGTTTGCCCATGTGCTTAGGAAGGAAAAAGGACGTTTGATTTCTGGCAAGTTTGCCCATGTTCTTGGGTAAGGAAAAAAGGGCGACGACTTCTGGCTAGTTTGCCCGTGGGCTGGGTAAGGAAAAAAATTTTAACTTTCCCCCTTTGGCTTAGAGCTCATTAAAGGGGGAAAGGGGCCCATTTCTGGGGAGTTTGCCCCTGTGTTGGGGAAGGAACAAAAGGACGACGTTTTTTGGGTAGTTTTCCCATGTGCTTTGGCAAGAAAAAGGACGTCCCATTTCTGGCAAATTTGCCCCTGTGCTTTTGGGGAAGGAAAAAGGACGACATCTTTTGGCTAGTTTTCCCCTGTGGTGGGTAAGGGAAAAGGAATTTTTAGACTTTCCCATCGGGGTTTGAGCTCATTACAGGGGGAAAGGGCGCGATTTCTGGGTAGTTTGCCCGTGTCTTGGGGAAGGGAAAAAAGGGCGACGTTTCTGGCTAGTTTGCCCAGGGCTTAGGCAAGGGAAAAAAGGGCGTCGTTTTTGGGAAGTTTTTTCCCGTGTGCTTGGGGAAGGAAAAAAGGGCGACGATCTTTTGGGTGTTTGCCCGTGGGTGGGGGAAGGGGAAAAAGGAATTCTTTAAATTTCCCCCTACTTGGGTTAGAGTCATTCATGGGGAAAAGGGGGTCGATTTTGGGTAGTTTGCCCCTGTGTTTTTGGGGAAGGAACAAACACGTTTTTCTGGTAGTTTGCCCATTTGTTAGGCGGAAAAAGGACGTCGATTTTTGGGAATTTGCCCGTGGGCTTGGGGAAGGAAAAGGACGACGATTTTTGGCTAGTTTGCCCGTGTGCGTGGGGAGGAAAAGGAATTTGCTTTTCCCCCTACTTTGGGTTAAGGGTATTAAAGTGGGGAAAGGGCGTTTTTTTGGCTAGTTTGCCCCTGTGTTGGGGTAAAAAGGACGACGTTTTTTCGGTAGTTTTCCCCCTTGCTTAGGCAAGGAAAAAGGACGTCGATTTTTGGCAATTTTTCCCCCTGTGCTTGGTAAGGAAAAAGGACGACGACTTCTGGCTAGTTTCCCGTTGCGTTTGGGAAGGGAAAAAGGGAATTCTAAGACTTTCCCCACTACTTTGCTTAGAGCTCATACAGTGGGGAAAGGGCGTCGATTTGGTAGTTTGCCCTGTGCTTGGGGAAGGAAAAAAGGGCGCGATCTTTTGGCTAGTTTGCCCATTGCTTAGGGAAGGGAAAAAGGGCGTCGATTTTGGCAAGTTTGCCCGTGTGCTTTTGGGAAGGAAAAAAAGGACGACGATCTTCTGGCTATTTGCCCTGTGCGTGGTAGAAAGAGGTTCTAAACTTTTTTCCCCCTATTGGCTTAGAGCTCCCCTTTCTGGGGAAAGGCGCGATTTCTGGTAGTTTTTTCCCGTGTGCTGGTAAGGGAAAAAGGGGGGGGGGATCTTTGGCTAGTTTTGCCCTGTGCTGGGGAAAGGGAAAAGTTTGATTTCCCCAATTTTGGCTTGGCTTTAAGGGGGGAAAAGGACACGTTTCTGGCTGTTTGCCCGTGTGCTTTTGGGGGAAAGGGAAAGGTCAAGACTTCCTATTTTTTGGCTTAGGCAAGGAAAAACGCGTTTCTGGCAAATTTGCCCGTGTCTTTGGGGAAAGGAAAAAGGCGCGATCTTCGGCTAGTTTGCCCGTGGCGTGGGGAAGGAAAAAAGGAATTTTTAGTTTTCCCCACACTTGGCTTAGGCTCATTCGTGGGGGGAAAAGGGGGCCCATTTTTGGCTGTTTTGCCCGTGTGCTTGTAAGAACAAGGTCGAGAACTTTGGCTATTTGCCCATTGCTTAGGAAAAAAAACGTCGATTTCTGGCAAGTTTTCCCCGTGTGCTTGGGTAGGAAAAAGGACGACATCTTCTGGGTAGTTTTGCCCGTGTGCTGGGGAGGAAAAAGGGAATTTTTTAGACTTCCCCCCCTACTTGGCTTTGAGCTCATTACAGTGGGGAAAGGGCGTCGTTTTTGGCTATTTGCCCGGTGCTTGGTAAAGGAAAAAGGCGCGTTTTTCTGGCTAAATTTCCCCTGTGCTTAGGCAAAGGGAAAAAAGGGCGTCGATTTTGGGAAGTTTGCCCGTGTGCTTGGGAAAAGGGAAAAAAAACGACGTCTTTTGGTATTTGCCCGTGGCGTGGGAAGAAAAGGGAAATTTTTTAGACTTTCCCCCCCTTTGCTTAAGCTCATTACGTGGGGAAGGGGGTCGTTTCTGGCTAGTTTGCCCGTGTCTTGGGGGAAAGGAAAAAGGACGGCGTCTTTTTTGGCTAGTTTGCCCCTGTGCTTAGCAAGGAAAAAGGGGTCGATTTTGGCAAGTTTCCCCCCGTGCTTTGGGGAAGGAAAAGGACGACGACTTCTGGCTATTTTCCGTGTGCGTGGGGAAAAAAAAAGGAATTTTTAGACTTTACTACTTGGCTTAGAGCTCATTAAAGTGGGGAAAGGGCGCGATTTCGGCTGTTTGCCCGTGTGTTTTGGTAAGGGAAAAAGGACGACGTTTTTTTTGGGTAGTTTGCCCCCTTGCTTAGGAAAGGGAAAAAGGGGCTCGATTTCGGCAAGTTTTCCCTGTGCTTGGGGAAAGGAAAAAGACGGACTTCTGGTAGTTTGGGCCCCCGTGCGTGGGTAAGGAAAAAGGAATTCTTGACTTTCCCCCTACTTGGCTTAGAGCTCATTCATGGGGGAAAGGGGGGGCGATTTCTGGTAGTTTGCCCTGTGTTGGGTAAGGGAAAAAGACGACGTCCTGCTAGTTTTTCCCAGGCTTAGGCAGGGAAAAAGGGCGTCGATTTCTGGCAAGTTTTCCCGTTGCTTGGGTTAAAGGAAAAAGGGGCACGATCTTTTGGCTAGTTTGCCGTGGGGTTGGGGGAATAAAAGGAAATTTTAAAACTTTCCCCCCTACTGGCTTTGAGCCATTACAGGGGGAAAGGGGGTTTGATTTCGGCTTTTGCCCGTGTGCTTTGGGGAAAAGGGAAAAAGGCGACGATCTTCTGGCTAGTTTTTTCCCCTGTGCTTAGCAAGGAAAAAGGACGCCCTTTTTGGCAAGTTTTCCCTGTGCTTGGGTAGGAAAAAGGACGAGACTTCTGGGTAGTTTTCCTTTTGGTGGGGGAAGGGGGAAAAGGGTTCTTAGACTTTCCCCCTACTTTTGGGTTAGAGCTCTTACAGTGGGGAAAGGGGGGTCGATTTCTGGCTATTTGCCCTGGCTTGGGTAAGGAAAAGGCGACGTCTTCCCGGCTATTTGCCCTGTGCTTTTTGGGAAGGAAAAAGACTCGATTTCTGGGAGTTTTTCCCGTGTGCTGGGGAAGGAAAAAGGCGACGATCCTGGCTGTTTTCCCCTGTGTGGGTAAGGAAAAAGGGAATTCTAGGGCTTTCCCACTACTTTGGGTTAGAGCTCTTACAGTGGGGAAAGGGCTCGATTTTTGGCTTGTTTGCCGTGGTTGGTAAAAAAAGGACGACATCTTTGGCTGTTTTCCCCTGTGCTGGGAAGGGAAAAAAAATTTTTTGATTTTCTGGCTTTGGCCCTTCGTGGGGAAAAAGGGGCGATTTTGGCTAGTTTTGCCCCCTGTGCTTGGTAAGGAAAGGGGGATTCTGGATTTCCCATTGCTTAGAAGGAAAAAAAGGCGCGATTTCTGGGTTTGCCGTGTGTTGGGTAAGGAAAAAAACGACGATTTTGGCTAGTTTGCCGGGGGGCGTTTGGGAAGAAAAGGAATTCTTAACTTTTCCCCCCCCACTTGGGTTAGAGCTCATTACATGGGAAAAGGGGGGTCGATTTCTGGCTAGTTTGCCCGTGTGCTTGGGGAAGGAACAAAACGACTCTTCGGCTAGTTTGCCCTGGCTTAGGGAAGGAAAAAAGGGGCGTCGATTTTGGCAATTTCCCTGTGCTTGGGTAAAAAAAAGGACGACATCTTCTGGGTAGTTTGCCCCGTCGTGGGGAAGGAAAAAAAGGGGAATTTTAGACTTTTCCCACTACTTGGGTTAGAGCTCATTACAGTGGGAAAAGGGCGTCGATTTCTGGCTAGTTTTGCCCGGGGGCTTGGGGAAAATGGAAACGAAACTTTGGCTATTTTTCCCTGTGCTTTTGGGAAAGGAAAAAGACCCTCGATTCGGCAGTTTGCCCGTGGCTGGGAAGGAAAAAAGGCGGAAGATCTTTTGGCTAGTTTTTTCCCCTGTGCGTGGGGAAGAAAAAAAGGGAAATTTTGGGCTTTCCCCCCCTACTTGGCTTAGGTCATTTCGGGGGAAAGGGCGTCGATTTCTGGTTTTTTTTCCCGTTCTTGGTAAGGAAAAAAAAACGATCTTTGGCTAGTTTTTTCCCGGTGGGTTTTGGAAAAAGGGAAAAAGATTTCCCCCCCCTTTCTTTGGCTATTTGGGGAAAAACCGTTTTACCCGGGTTTGGGAAGGAAAAAGGCGACGATTTCTTGCTAGTTTGCCCGTGGCGGGGTAAGGAAGAGAATTCTAAAAACTTTCCCCAATATTGGCTTAGAGCTCATTACATGGGGAAAAGGCGCATTTCTGGCTGTTTTCCCCTGTGCTTGGGTAAGGAAAAGGTCGGATCTTTGGGTAGTTTGCCCTGTGCTTTAAAGGAAAAAAAGGAAATTTTTTAAGTTTCCCTTCTTGGGTAAAAAAGGGGGGGGCTCCATTTCCCTGGGGGGAAGGAAAAAGAATTCTGGCTTTCCCCTTTGGGTTGGTTTTGGGGGAAAAGGGTTCGATTTCTGGAAGTTTGCCCCTGTGCTTTGGGTAAAGGAAAAAAAGAAATTTCTTAGGGTTTTCTTTTCTTTTTGGAATAAAGTGGGAACAAAATTTCCCCTCTTGGCTGGCTTTGTAGGAAAGGCCGATTTTGGCTAGTTTGCCCTGTGCTTGGGGAAGGGAAAAAGGACTCGTTTCTGGCATTTGCCCGTGTGGTGGGTAAGGGAAAAAGGAAAACGGGTCTTTTGGGTAGTTTGCCCCCGGTCGTGGGTAAGAAAAAGGGAAACTAGGACTTTCCCCACTACTTTTCTTAGAGCTCATTCAGGGGGAAAGGGGTCGATTTCTGGCGTTTGCCCGTGTGTTGTTTTGGAAAAGGCGACGATCTTCTGGCCAGTTTGCCTGGCGGGTTTGGAAAGGAATTCTAAAACTTTCCCCCCCTACTTGGCTTGAGTCATTACAGTGGGGAAAAAGGCCGATTCTGGGTAGTTTGCCCCGGGGCTTTTGGGGAAGGAAAAAAAGGCGCGATTTCGGTAGTTTGCCCCGTGTGGTGGGAAGGAAAAAACCCCCCCCTTTTGGGAACTTTTAAAAAATTTGGGGCTTTTTGGGGTTTTCCCCCTGTGTTTGGGTAAGGAAAAAGGGAATTTTTTGAGTTTCCCCCTTTGGCTTTGGGGGAAGGGGGGAAAAAAGGGCGTCGGGTTTCTGGCTTTCCCGTGTGGGGTTGGGTAAGGAAAAAGGACGAATCTTCTGGCTAGTTTTCCCCCTGTGCGTGGGTGGAAAGGAATTTGACTTTCCCCCCACTTTGGCTTGGCCATTTCAGTTTTGGGAAAAAAGGGCGCGATTTTGGCTAGTTTGCCCGTGTGTTGGGGGAAGGGAAAAGGGCGACGTTTTTCTGGCTATTTGACCTGTGCTTGGAAAAAAAGGGGGATTCTAAGTTTCCCTTTTTGGGCAAAAAAAGGGCCCCATTCCCCGTGGGGGAAAAAAGGGAACTGACCCCTTTCCCCCCTTTGGGTTGGTTTTAAGGGGGAAAAAGGGCGCGATTTCTGGCTGTTTCCCGGGGCTTGGAAGGGAAAAGGACGCGATTCTGGCAGTTTCCCTTGCTTGGAGGAAAAAAGGGCGTCGATTTCTGGCTTTTTGGGGGTTTTGGGGCCCCCTGTTTTGTGGGTCGGGAAAAAGGAATTCTAGACTTTCCCCACTACTTTTTGGGTTAAGCCTTTCAGTGGGAAAAGGGGTCGTTTCTGGGTAGTTTGCCCGTGTGCTTTGGGAAGGAAAGGGACGACTTCTGGCTATTTTCCCATGTTTAGGAGGAAAAAAACGTCATTTTGGCAATTGCCCGTGTGCTTGGGTAAGGAAAAAGGACGTCGATTTCTGGCTAGTTTGCCCGTGTGCTGGGTAAGGAAAGAGGAATTCTAGACTTTCCCCACTACTTGGCTTAGAGCTCATTACAGTGGGGAAAGGGCGTCGATTTCTGGCTAGTTTGCCCGTGTGCTTGGGTAAGGAACAAGGACGACGATCTTCTGGCTAGTTTGCCCATGTGCTTAGGCAAGGAAAAATCGACATCTTTGGCTATTTGCCATGTGCTTAGGCAAGGAAAATGGACGTCGATTTCTGGCATTTTCCCGTGGCTTGGTAAGGAAAAAGGACACGATCTTCGCTAGTTTTCCCTGTGCGTGGGTAAGGAAAAGGATTCTTGACTTTCCCCCTACTTGGCTTGAGCTCATTACGTGGGAAAGGGTCGATTTCTGGCAATTTGCCCGTGTGCTTGGTAGGAAAAGCGGGCCG
>JAMZAV010010073.1:0-24421 GCA_024449915.1 Sweltsa coloradensis
ACCGAGATAATTATGTAAACATAATAAGCAAAATTTTACACGTGAGCAGCGACTCTGTTTTTACATAAAGATCCTGATATCCTCCCAAATCACTAAGTGCAAAGGAGTCCCAAACTTTCTTGGCATGATCGTAATCAGCATCACTAACATTATCTCCAGTTAAGACATTACAAAAGGCCGCTTGTGGGGGTAAGCAGAATCGAGTAACTTAGCAGGCAAATCAATATAATCATATGGGAATATCCCTTTACGTAGCAGAAGCAAAACTCTCTCATTATCAAAATATTGTTTCATAATCTTAAATTTCTCCTCACCATATCCTAACAGATTGTCAACTAGAGTCTCTAAGGAAGCGCCTAGAAATTGAAATGAGTCAATAAATCTCAAAGCACCCAACGAGAAAGAAATATACTTTTCCATGTTATTTGGAATACATGTGATGCACTTATCCTTTATCTTGCCAATATGTTGCATAATTAAATGCGAATCGTAGTTACGTAAGTTATGAAATACCACAGGAATGAAGGAAACTTGTTTGAAGTTAATATTACAGATATTATGAGCAGCACCTCGGAAACGTCCAGTCAAATGATTATGATCTCTTACACGATCTTCACCAAGTATCTCATTACAAATGTGGCAATTTTCTGCAGAATTAAATGTGATTTCATCCTCAGATCTCCTAATATAGCTAGAAGTTCGTCCTCTTCTCTGAGTAGATCTTTTAAAAATCTATCAATTACATTATCACCATGATATACAACAGGAGGTTTATGGCACGTGCCTTCTGAATTAACAACAACATAGGCGTATCCTGAGGGTTCATGAAGAGTTAGTTTACTTGTATAGAAAGCATCATCATTCGGCAAACAACCACTAAGTTTTGTTGAATAGCATTCGAAGTCAACATAAATCACAAACGGAACCTTTTGTGAGAAGTGAGGATTTTTTAATTTCATTACGTTTTTATCTTCTTTGGGCATCTTATTTTTTGCGGACTATGCTCCAGACAGTAAGTGTGATGTTTTGATAGAAGTTCCTTAGTATAAAATCTATGCAAACATAAATTGCAATAGAAGTTTTTACCTTTGTGTTTGGAAAGGGAGGCAAGCAATCTATCTAAGTTTTTTATGAGACAATAGTGGGCAGTATTCTCGTTAGCAATGTAAAGGAGATTAACATGTCGCGCATTTTCCTTCTTTGTTATCCGAAGAGGAAATATCTCATCTTCGAAGCCAAAAACATTGACTGATATGCTATTGTTTTTCTCAAAAACATCAATTTTTGATATTGGGACTGGATATTCAATTCCTTGCATATTCAACTCTTCTTCAAATTCTTTATATTTACTAATTCGTTCACTGTGAGAATCTTGAGGATGTAGATGAGCTAAGATAGACCACACGAAACACTTGGTATCGAAATTTTCAACAACTGACCTAGTCACATCAAATGGAGCACAGGCAGCAGTAAGTGCTACTTCCACCAATTCTCTACTAGGTATACACATGTATGCAATGGCGAGCCATTCTCCTGAATATATTCGAATTCGTTTGTGATAACGTCATAATGATCGCCTGTTTTAGTTGTAGTTTTCGCGGGAGGGGTATAAAACTCGAAGCTGAAAGAGGCGAATACTTTGCGGTCTTGAGCTCCATGTAATAGACATGATCGATGTTCCAGTTACTTCCTTCTCTTTGAAAGTTAGTGCAGGCCTTGTTGATGGTGAGAAAAGCTTCATTATATTGGGCCTCGAACTCTGATTCCTGCAATAACACATGGCATCTACTTCGGAAGCATGGACTAGTTGACACCTCCTCACCCTCAGATCCACGAGTAAATCCTACTCCTCGATGAGTAGCCAAATCTTTAAAAAGTTTTTCCTTGATAGCTTCTTGTTGTTCACTGACAAAGAGTAACACATCTCTACCGAGCTCTTCTTTACGAAAATTGTATGTTTTAACCACTCCATTAAGGGCAGATGAGAAGTCGCAAGGGTCGTCTTCACTACACGGATCGCCTACTTCAGCTGCATTCACAGTATCATCACTCATAGGATCATCTGGCATATCCACTACGGAGTTATCCACTTGTTTACTAGGTTGATGCATTTTCATATGTCTAAAAAGTTTACTTTCTTACTAAAGTTCTTTCCACATATACCACATTCATGTAGAATTACATGACTCTTGACCAAATGGTGTTTAAGATCATCACCTCTAGTAAAAGTAGCTTCACATATTTCACAGGAGTACCTTGTTGTAGTATGAATGGTTCGCTCGTGCCTTAATAAGTTGGATTTCTTAGCAAAACGAATATCACACTGGGTGCAGCTGAATTTCTTTGAGTCATCCATACCTACAATCAGAGAAGAAACATGTGTGACTAATATATTTCTGGTTAAAATTATGTACTTCTCCTGTAATTGAAGATTATCACACATACTATCAAGGTAAACTATAAACAAGACTTAAAAAATCCCAAAAAGATTGACGAAAAAACTTGTAAGGGTAGCTTTTACGTCCTAAAAAGTAAAAAAGAAAAAAGAAAGCATAACTTAAAGTAATTAATTACTGCTAGTGGTGTGTGCTTTGTCGAACATTAATGTACCATATGTATATTTATTATAAAGCTAATTATATTATTCTTAACCTGAAGGTAACGGGAACTTTCGTGAAAAGAGAAACAAAATCAAAACTGACTAGCAAGTCTCCTACTTCTAACAAAAGATGCGTGTTTTATTAAATGATCCAGCTTACAAACTTGCAGATCGAGATCCCACTGTTTATTTGAAAAAGAAAACACGTACACTCATTATAAATTCACCTATAGATGCAATAGTTCAAAAGTTTTTGATTCAAAGAGAAAAATCGTCCAGGGTCCCAAAACTGTATGGTCTACCTAAAATCCACAAACGTGATGTCCCTCTTAGACCAATCGTCAGTGCTGTTAAGGGCGAAATACCCCCCTGCATATGCAGTGTCTTACTAGAATCCTCGTAGCGTCTAAACTATTGCTTCAATGTTAGAAATTTTTTTTGTTTCGTGCAATAAACAGATGCCAGATTTACTACGTTGGTTTATATATTTGAAAATGTTATAATTAGAACATTGCAACTCTAAGGAATCATAAATTATAATTTTTTATTCAACCTAGTTATTACTCTCATTCTTTACAGCCAGTATTCGAAAGCGGAGTACAAAAAACGTATAATTGACATGCCAGTGAGGTGACTAATGATTGATTAATTTTGCACCGATAGTGATGTCCTCTGTAGGGGTTTTGATGAACGTCTTATTCTCGTGGAATTGGGGGCTGGGTCAAGCAGTGAATCGCGCCTACCCATCTACCCTTCTTCGCGACACAATACCGACACGGCGACAGACTGGTTACAAAGCCTCAGGCCAAGTAACATCTTGAAATACCATTCCGCCTCATTGATCTGGTTGTGGAACTGAAAATCCTTTCAACGCTGCTCGAGTTCTTAGTCGCAACAAGTATTCTACATGTCTTATTGGCAGTGGTGGACAGTGTTGTGACTAGATAATTTATTTTTTATCTAGATAAAGATAATTCTCAAAAAAAATATCTACATAAGACAAAAGAAAAATGTAGAAAATTATCTAGATAAAAGATTGAAAATAATTATCTACATAAATTTATTTAGATAAAAGATAATAATTATTGAGATTTATGTTTTTGTTCCCCACTCCCCTCACCCCC
This sequence comes from Sweltsa coloradensis, assembly GCA_024449915.1. Classification (NCBI taxonomy): domain Eukaryota; kingdom Metazoa; phylum Arthropoda; class Insecta; order Plecoptera; family Chloroperlidae; genus Sweltsa; species Sweltsa coloradensis. The sequence continues at coordinate 3,724 of JAMZAV010010073.1, forward strand.
ACCCCCCACCCCAACAACAGTTTTCTTGTCAATCGTAATATTTATCAGACTCAACAAGTTGACATTACCCCGGCACGCACATTACAACTGTAGAAGTAGTTTTCATTTAAAAAGTGATTGGTTATTATTTTTGTCTACATTATTGTTTATTAATTTATCGAAAAAAAAATATTTAAAGCTTAAAAAGTTCAGATAAGATAAACTATTTTATTTAGATAATAGAAAACGATATAACAAAAACTTTTCTAGATAAGATAATAGATGACGGATTTTATCTATATAAGTCACAACACTGGTGGTGGGTTGGTGTGGTAAATCGCGGTTCCTGAGATCCAGGTTCGAATTCTGGTTTGACCATGGGTATTAGGCCTATGTGGCGGTTTTTTCATTTTCCTGTATAATTTACTCTCCTTGTCTCGATTAGCATCGTTGCCAAAATGTGAGAGTATCAAATATATTTATTATAATTATAATAAATAATTACTCTTCTTTGTTAATTATACGTTAGTGTTTCTCAACCACCGGGTCGCGACCACAATATTATGCCGGGCCCCGACGTTATATCTCCGCCGGTCAGAGACAAGAGGTGCATTCTGAACTTACTCCTGTCAGTCTGTCCCGTTATTTATTGCGTATTTGTCTGCACTCCCTCTGTCAATTACGTTATCATTTATTTCAAAAAAAAAATTGCCAGCTTGGGATGCAGTTCGGGCCTTTGCAATTGTCAACCCCCCTTGCAGGCACGTTGGTGGCTGACTGGCCTGTTGGCTTTCTCAACACAACTACAGACTGCGATAATTCTCGCAACGCAGACACATTATAGTGCTACCGTTATATTCAGATAAAATCAATTCACCCACGCTAATGATTTTGTTCGTTTCTTTTACAATAGCTGTATATTGTATCAATCGGCATCCACATGAACCACCAATTAGTTACACAATTCATATTATAACTTGAAATAAACACGAAAGGAATAAAAACATATTAAATTATAAATCTATTATTGATGGTGAGGTGTTGGGGGGTGGAGGGGGGGGGGGGACCGTTGCTTACAAGGAATAGTTGACTGGCAATATTACACGGAAAAGAATGGCGAATAAAGAAAGAATGAGTGAGAAATCGAGAGCAATAGAGACAAAACGTGTCTACGTGGTGATCAATGATCATGGCTACAGATATACCTACACCGGCTGTAATGAGTATTGAGTGGCTCTTTAGATCGAATACGACATTGAATAATTATGCTAGAAATGTCATCTGCGAAATGTTTCAACTAATTGCCTAAGTGTTTCGAGTTACGATATTTGATAAAAGTGTCACAGAATGGCCATATTGAATTCCATTTCTCGGAAGATATGCCTCAGTGATCGCAGCAGACCCTCAATTATTCTATTGTTTTTAGTGTTTTTGTGTAACCTACACATCTCGCACTCAGACGAAGATAGGACAGATAATAGAGCATCTTCTTAGAAGAAAGGTCACAAAGATTTATTTATTTATTTCGTGGTAGAAAGCATTCTGAATCACAGGAAGGAAAGGATACTTCGATTTTTATTTTGTGTTATGAAAGGAAATATTGGTTGGGGTGATACATTGTTGTATTCGATTCGGCGTCATATCTGTGAATATTTCACTTCATTGTGACTACAGAGAGAGATTACACAATATATTATGTATGATTCTGTCATCGTTACACATATTTCATATAACTCTTTATCTACATTCTAAATGAACAACTAAAAGAATTAATTATTTTTGTGTTGATGGTTTATAGTAGTTTCAATGTTTCATACATAGACTATTATACAGCAGACAATGCATGCATTTGTGATTGGATAATTGCTTTGACTATTATGTAAATTTTATAACTAAACTACTACTTGATGTGTCAATAAAGAGGGATCAAACAATTTACTAGTGTTGTGTTTGTAATGCGATTTTATTCTCGCCTATCCTAATGTCAAAAGATCAAGGAATGTTGGCAATGGTCTAGGTATATTATGACCAATCCCACGCGAATGCACGGCACTGAGCAATAAAAATATTTCGTAAGAATTCTAGATTGTATGATCAGATCACCTTTCTTCTTTCCTGATTGGCACCTCTTTAGATGAAAAACTAGAACGATATGTAAATACAGTTTGAAAGGAACTTGCGAGGGGTGCTCACGACTAGGAAAATTATCGGAAAAATACTTCAGTCGGGATTGCCGATGGCGGTATCGATTCGACGATTTAGAGTCTCGAATAAGAACCTCACGAGTACCCTAAAATTATATTCGTATTTCATATATTCGTACACGAAGATCATAAACACGACATACTTGCCCAAGCTAGGATTCGAACCTGGAATGCAGGGTTCGTGGTAACACATAATATATTGTTCCGTTTGCGAATCGCATTACTATGTTTTGAAGTAAATAAAAGATCACTGATCTCTGATCCAGGTAGTTGGATCCTTGTCTTCCCCCCCTCCCTCCACCCGCGCTAGGGCCAAGTTGCACGAGCCGGTCTTCAACTTGTCAGCTTTTCAACCCTTGTCGCATTGTTCAAACGCATAAAAGAAACTATATTCTTTTTACAGCAAAGCTTATTTTTATGTGGTAAGCATTTTGATTTTTTTCTCTACGATAAAAATTACGCCTATTGTGTTACACTAGTATAATCTAGTATTTTATTTCTAATATGATATTTACCGTAATTTTTATCGTAGGAACAAAAATCAAAATGATTTGAGCATCAAAATATTCGCATATTAGTAATGGAAAGAAAAATATATACATATCATAAAAAAGCCTCTCTGTAATAAACGTTGTGGGTTCTATTCTTCATTTGAACAATGTGACAAGAAGGGATGGTAGGCCCAAGACGCTAGAATGACTGAAAGCACATTTCAATAGGATTTTCTTGCCACATACAAAAAAAACTGTGGTAAATAACCTGATATAGTGACCAATGAACGGAGAGCAAGAAATATCGTGAAAGGATTCTGACTCTGCCCCTAATGCGCTTATTTTACACACCCACTTTGCCTCGAAAAGTCAACGAAGCGTGCCAGGCTAGGGATACTTGGGCCTTAACTCACCAACACAAGCCCTTTCGAGACATGTAGCGAAAATCTTGCAGCCTCTAACAGAAGACGCCGATTCATACATCAAGAACTCGACTCATTTCGTTGAGTTGATTAAAGATGTTAAAATGGATCCAGGAGACTTGCTAGTCAGTTTTGATGTTGTTTCTCTTTTCACGAAAGTTCCCGTTGATGAAGTTCTCAAAGATTTACAAAAAAACAAGCTTGTGGCCAAGTATGTTGTTGATTTAACACGTCATTGTATGACCTCCACGTATTTCATGTATGAAGAGACATTTTATAAACAAGTGTCTGGAGCACCAATGGGCTCGCCTTTGTCACCTGTGGTAGCCAATCTTTTCATGCAAGCATTTGAAGTAAAAGCTCTAGAGACCGCTCCACTCAAACCTAGATGCTGGCGTAGATATATTGATGATGCGTTTGCAATATGGCAGCATGGTCGCGAGAATCTGGACGAGTTTCACAACCATCTAAATAGCATTCACAAAGATATTCAAATCACTATGGAGATAGAAGAAGATGGAAGACTTCCGTTCCTTGACGTGCAACTTATACAGAATCCGGATCACAGTCTAGGGCATACGGTCTTCAGAAAACCTACTCACACTAACAGATGATCTGCTGCAAGTAAATACATCGACAGTCAGAGTGACAAGATCCATGACAAAAAACAATAAGACGGACATGTAGTGACTTTCTTCTTTCTTTTCAACGTCAAGCTTTGCAGTGATTCTTTGAGTTGTTTTAATTCACCATATGTGCAGTGATTTCTATTGTTTATATTTTGTTGTATTTTGTTTTCCCAGTTATGTTCTTTATCAATGTAATGTAGTTTTCGTTTTTTATATATTAAGTTGTATTGGCCCTGAAGAAGATGAGTGAAATTTATCGAAACGTTGGCCTAATGTAAATAAACGTGGCATTATAACCGAAAAACCTAGTTCATTAATATATATATATATGTTTGGAGGTAAAACTGGGTGTGATTATTTTATAAAATAATATTTTATTTCCTATTATATTTATTATTATTTTTTATTGTTTATATATATTTTTTTTATAAATTAATTAATTATTATTATTTAATATTTATTATTTATTTAAAGAAATAAAATATTATTTTATTAAATAATCACACGCAGTTTTACCTCAAAACATATATTTTCATATCATGTAGTACTGCGAAAGCCTTAAATCTAACACACATAAATATAAATATATAATTTCTGAGGTTTTTGTGGTTATTTGTATGTGTTACCATCTTTTAATAATTGAATTTAATTCTTTCGGTTTACCATGTATATTGTTTATTTAATCTGACGTTTCGATTGGATTTCACCAATCTTTGTCAAAGACAGTAAAGCCACTCAAGTAAAAACCAAAATACAAAAACACTTATGGCGTTTTCCATTGGCATGCACTCGGCGAGTGCATAGATGTCATTGTTGTCAACCTCCACTTGAATAACATTACAAAACTGAACAAATGAAAGACAAGTGGCAATCCAGTGCGCACTAGTGCGACCTGAGTGCGGCCAATGGAAAACGCCATTAGAGGGAAAGAAAACAAAAACACAATAATAACATAAAACAAACGTAATAAACAAGGCAGTGCAAAGAAGTTAACTAACAGGAATATTATAACATGTGGAAAGAGTTTAGAAAAACATGTCATGTAATTGATTAGATGAAGAAGTCTGCTTGACCAGAACTTGTCAGACTAACCCTACTGGTCAAAATATTCACAAAACCGTGTTACCTTCCACAAGTCAAGGCCCAAGGACAAGAAGTCAAGCAAGAAATCATCCCACAACTTCTGGTCAAGCAGACTACTTCATCTAATCAATAACATGACATGTTTTTCTAAACTCTTTCCACATGTTATAATATTCCTGTTAGTTAACTTCTTTGCATTGCCTTGTTTATTATGTTTGTTTTATGTTATTATTGTGTTTTTGTTTTCGTTCCCTCTTGAAGTGTTTTTGTATTTTGGTTTTTACTTGAGTGGCTTTACTGTCTTTGACGTCAAACGTCAGATTAAATAAACAATATACATGGTAAACCGAAAGAAGTAAATTTAATTATTTAAAGATGGTAACATATATATATATATACTTTACTTATATATATTTGGTTGGTTGGTTGTACTGTTTGTGTTGTTAAAACATTGTGTTTTGTTCTGGTGTTCTGGTCTTTTATTTATATAAGCCTCTCTTTCATTCAAGCCATATTTTCTGGCATCTTTCCTGGAGAACTGTCCCAGTCAATCAAACCATCAGTTAGGGTTGCCAAAATCTGACCACGGGAAAAACCGGCCTTCCATGTAAATTCATGGAAAAGGGACCAAGGGGGTTTTGGGGGGCAGAGCCCACCCAACTATAGCGCCGCAGACGAAAATTTTGAAATTCAGCTTTTTAGATTGCATTTGGTGCGTTTTAGAATAAAGTGGTGGGCTGGATGATATACCAAAACAATGTAGTTTTTGTGCAGTCAAAACTGGAAAACCACCAAAAATAAAAAAGTCACTGAGGTAATAGGCCTAGATTATAATATTACATCCGCTGATATGCCGAGTATTCATAATTCGAGTAGGCAATGGGCATATTTTTATTCATAAGTAATGTAGGCCGAAGGATAAAAATTCCAAATAAACCACGAATAATTTTTTTTTGTCTTAATTTCAATTTGTCATATCACGATTCTCAAAGCAGTAAATTAATATTACGTAAACAGCATTAACAGATTTAAAGGAATTATGATCAATTAATAAGTTTACTTCTTAATCGTGAATGAGTATTTAGCAGTTGATCTTGCTGCTTGAAGGAGAGTCTTGTTGGACTTTATTTTTTCGCGGAGAGTCAATTTCATCATTGGATTCGTGCACAAACTTCCCGTATGAACGGCATTGACAGTGGACTGCAGTGCAGTGTGGCAGTCTTTGGCCAGCCTACTGCCTTGTTCGCTGTCTGGTGAGGGGGTTGGCGGGTTAGGTCAAGGGGAAGTGGAGAAGAGCAATGTTTACTAATTAAGTGGGATTTGGGAAACGATGATTAGGATGGTTTTTAAATATTTAGTTTAGTTTTTTTGTGTATATTTGGTAATATTTTTAGTACTAGGAAAACGCTTAAGTCCCGCCGCGTTGTTGGATGAGCGTAATTGGTGCATTGAGTTGCCATGTGTTATGCGGATTTTTTGTTGTTTTACCAAAAAACAACATAAATAAACTTTAAATGTTATTATCTCAAAACTTTTATTCTAGCACATTTGCTAACAATTGTTCCTACTTCTTCTACAGTTTTTAAGATGAGAGGATAATTTATTTTTTAATGTGCTCACAAGTCTTATTCTGACAAATTCACCGGACACTTTTTTGATGAGATTTATAGTTTTTTATTTAAAATATGGGAAATATAGATTTTTCACAAAAAACATACATTTTCAAACAATGCAAAGGGAAAAATTCATATTTATCAAACAAAACAAAAATTATAAAATCTGTCTGGTAAATGTTTAGATGTATTGTTTTTTAAGCTTAAACACCTTTCACTTTAAAAAAAAAATGAAAATTGTAAAAGCCTTAGCAATATCCCAGCACCATAGCAAAATTGTAAAATTGCAATTATTAAGAGAAATAATTGTTTGATTGCGCTCAAATTTTACAAGATAATTAAAATTCATAAAATTAAGGTTCTGTGAAAAAATCATTACAATTGGATAAAGCATGTAGGTGTTATAAGTCGAAGAATGTTTTAAAAAATTTAAAAAATCCTAAAATTGCAATTTTAATAAGAAATAATTTTTCGATTGCGCTCAAATTTCACACGAATATATAAATTCATAAAATTTAGGTTCTGTTAAAAAATCATTAAAATCGGATAAAGCATGTAGGTGTTATAAGTCGAAGAATTTAAAAAAAAATCAAAATAAATCGTAAAATTGCGATTTTCACGAGAAATAATTTTTTGATCGATTTTTCGAATCGTGCAATTCTAAGTTCAGAGATTTCGAAGGCCTCCAGAAAATTTCATCGCAATTGGACTGTCGGTTTAGCCGGAATCGTGCTAACGAACAGACAAAAATACAAAAAAAAAAAAAAAAACATTCCGGATTTTTTTCTCCAGTGTAGTGAAATGGAATCTTCGCTTCGCTCGCTACGCTCATCCAATAATGGGTTATTTACGTTAAAAAAAACGGCAACACTAGAAGGGACTGACCGGCAACCGGCCAAGTGGGGCAAAAACCGTCCGGTTGGCAACCCTACCATCAGTGCTAGCAGACAAGACATCTACATTCTTGATACAGATGATATGCAATGGCTTCATTAATGTATCTTAAAACCTGCTTACCTTGAAGGTTGCATCAACGTGAATATCTGTGCATCTTTCCAACAGTGGTATCATTCTGTTCCACGCAAATACCACTGTGTCGCCTTCCAGGTCATTTTGCCCTTCTAGAACTTGCCGGAAAAATGGCCCGTTGTTATTTCCCTCTACCTGGCCAAACCTATTGTTGTTTACTAGGGCTACTCCGAACTCTCGAAGGGTTGGAGGGATGGTTGGTAGCGCCTTCTTTCTGGTTTTCTCAAGCATGCTCTTGTGTGTTCTATAGTTAAGAGGCGTTTCGATGTCAGGATGCCTAAAATTAAACGTAATAAAAATATTTATGTTGTATTGAATTAAAGCACATTTTGATTCCTTTAAAGTCGGTATATCAACTTGGAAAAACTTTTAATATGTTAAAGGTGTTGATGTTTTAGAACGTTGGTTAAAAGGGAAAAAATCCCAAAAAATTCTGCTGCGCTCGGCAGCGATTTTAGTGGTTTTCCGGCCGAACGTGGAATGACGTCATTGTACGCCCGGCTCGCTGGCTGACTTGAGCTTCGTATGTGCGCTCGGTTCCCCCCCCCCCCCCCCGCATAAAGAGATAACATTGCAGTATAGTTTCATCATTCAATAGTGCGGTGAAAGAATGTGCATCAGCTGAAGTAATAGTGTAATAATATCGATGCTATATTATAATGGTGTAAGTCTAAATATAAAATGGTGATCAAGTACAGGTGAATATAAAAATAAGAATAGAAAATAAATTACACAAACAGCGAACATTTCAACGGTTTCCAAACTGTGATAAGTTATCATAAGCATACCAGCAACTATTGTCATACTTGTCTTTATTTTTCATAGAAAATATTTATTTTATATTTTTCCGTGCACATTTTGTCCTAATATTGTGAGCAAATGCATGTATATGCAATAACCATCATAATATGTAGAATCATTCAAAATCAATGATAATAAACAGTCATTCTTTACAGAAGAGCGTTGTGCGCGAGGTTTAACCCAACTTAAGCCCCAAACCATCTAGCAGACAATAACATTAGAAATAGAACCTTCCTAACACGACTGTACATGACACAAAGCTCGCACTCACATTTATCTGAGCGGTCGTAAACACCCAGCGCGCAATCTGTGTTGTATACGTGATAAGTTATGCGATACTTGAGGATACTTCTTTCCACGCACTTACCAACGCACTCGTATTCAAACAAATACATATCATTTCTAATAAAGAAAACACAGATGACGATAGGGTGAGATGCCAACCCCCCCCCCCCCCCCCCCCCCCCAAACACGCAACGTATATATCAATAAATGTTTTATATTTGGTACCTAGATCATAATGTTATGTGAAATTTGACATACAAAATAACATGTTTTACACAGGTGCCCTAGAATCTTACCACAAAGAAAGACTCAAGTATCTTCCAAAGCGAGTTCACTATCCATACGAAGGAATAGAAGCACGTGGTATACTCACTATACTTGATCATAATCATCATAACTGATAATAATTCATCATCATCATCATATCATCATCTTCATCATAATTGGTGCTCTACAAACGAAACGCACAGCTGCGAGAAATCGACTGATTGGGTCTTGAAAGCCGAGTACTTCGTAACGCGAGCCGGACGCGGACCGGCTACACGCTAGGGTAGACTCGATGAGTGGCCGTACAGTGACGTCATTTTTAGGCCACTAGTTTTCGTGCAGTGATAGTTTAAAACTCTATTTACTTAGCAACCAGATGCCCGATCAAGCTGCATCTAAGATCTATTTCCGTGAAATTGAATGGTTCAAGATATGCTATGAAGTGCTATCAAGATGAGATAATTCCTTTAAGCAATCTCTAGATAGGCACTACTTGCTACGTGTAATTAATAATTATGCATGCCCTGCCAGACTTTGTTTTGGAGGCTTTTAGCTAGTCAGCTCTTCTCCTAAAGCCAGTAGCCAAAAGGGTGTTAAAAGCAAACGTAGAACGTGATCTCACTAACTTTGGTGTGCTTAAACCGAAAAAACCATGTTGCCCGAACGTCCGATGGCTCTAACCCCCCCATTCCCTCCCCCCCTTAAAAAAAAATCAAGAGTTTGACACTTCACATTCACACATTGACAATTCATTTACTCGTACTTAGAACGCGATCTTACTAACTTTGGTGTGCTAAAACCGAAAATCCATGTTGCACAGACGTCCGATGTCTCTAACCCCCCCACCTCACCCCATTACTCCCCCAAAATAAAAAATTGACACTTTCATTCATTCACTCGTACTTACAACGCGATCTTACTAACTTTAATGTGCTAAAACCAAAAATCGATATTGCCCAGATGTCCGATGGCTCTACCCCAAACCCCCTTCCCCCCCCCCCCCCAACAGCAAAATTTTGACACTTGCATACATTTTTGTTCGTACTTGAACGCGATTTCACTAACTTTGGTGTGCTCAAACAAAAAAAATGTTGCCCGGACGTTCGAAGAATTTAGGGGGGGGGGGGCCTTATCCCAACAAAAAATTAAAGTTTTCATTTGCAAACATTTGTTAAAACTTAAAGTTGTTGGATGAGCGTAGCGAGCGAAGCGAAAATTCCATTTCACTACACTGGAAAAAAATCCGAAATGTTTTGTTTTTTTCTTTCTTTTTTTTTTTGTTTTTTTTGTGTGTCTGTTAACACGATTCCGGCTAAACCGATTCTCCGATTGGGATGAAATTTTCTGGAGGCCTTCGAAATCTCTGAACTTAGAACTGCCACGTTTTTTAGCGCAATCGGAAAATAATTTCTCATGAAAATCGCAATTTTACGATATTTTTTCGATTTTTAAAAACTTTCTTTGACTTATAACACCTACATGCTTGAACCGATTTCAATAATTTTTTCACAGAACCTTAATTTTATAAACTAGGAAAACGCTTAAGACCCGCCGCGTTGTTGGATGAGCAAAAATAGTGCAATGAGCTGCCATGTGTTACGCGGACTTTCTGTTGTTCTGTGAAAAAATCATCACTTAGTCGAAGATTTTTTTTTAAATAAAATAAAATAAAATAAAAAATTAACTCAATTTTTTTAATTCATCGTAATTAAAAAAAAAAAAAACGTAAAATTGCAATTTTCATAAGAAATAATTATTCGATTGCGCTCAAATTTAACACGAGTATATTAATTCATGAAATTAAGGTTCTGTGAAAAAATCATTACAATAGGATAAAGCATGTAGGTGTTATAAGTCAAAGAATTGTTTTAAAAAGAAAAAAACTCGTAAAATTCCGATTTTCAAGGGAAATAATTTTTTCGTTTACGCTCAAATTTCACACGAATATCTTAATTCATATGATTAAGGTTCTGTGAAAAAATCATTACAATCGGATAAAGCATGTAGGTGTTAGAGGTCGAAGAAATATTTTAAAAATAAAAAATAATCGTAAAAATGCGTTTCGTATAAGAAAAAAATTTCCCAATTGCGCTAAAAAACGTGGCAGTTCTAAGTTCAGAGATTTCGAAGGCCTCCATAAAATTTCATCGCAATCGGAGTATCGGTTTAGCCGGAATCGTGTTAACAGACACACAAAAATACAAAAAAAAAAAAAACATTCCGGATTTTTTTCTCAAGTGTAGTGAAATGGAATCTTCGCTTCGCTCGCTACGCTCATCCAATTAAGTAAGATATTCGTGTGAAATTTGTGCGCAACCGAAAAATTATTTCTCATGAATTTTGAAATTTTTCTTTTTTTTTCATTTTTATAACAATTCTTTGACTTATAACACCGACATGCTGTATCCTCATGTAATGATTTTTTTTACAGAACCTTAATTTTATGAATTAATATATTCGTGTCAAATTTGAGCGCAATCGAATAATTATTTCCAATGATAATTGCAATTTTTCTTTTTTTCTTTTTTAAATTACGATTATTAAAAATTAAAAAATTTAAGTTAATTTTTTATTTTTTTTATTTTATTTAAAAAAAAAATTAAATTAGTAATGATTTTTTCACAAAACAACAAAAAATCCGCATAACACATGGCATCTCAATGCACCAATTGCGCTCATCCAACAACGCGGCGGGACATAAGCGTTCTCCTAGTTAATTTGATTAGCGTCTAATCTTTGCGATTAATCTACCCCAGTTTACTCGCGGAGTTTGTGATTTGCTATAATTGACGAGCTAACGTGGGGCTTTGTTTAGGGTGGCTGTTAGGTCTAAGGGCCTAATAAGCTATAATTGGCTCAGAACGTGAGGCTTTTTGTTCAGGCAGACTACGTAGGTTACTTGTGCTTGTGCAATCTGCTATAGTCTTCTGCCTTCTCTTCTATGACCATTCTTTGTGGTTCCCTCTTAGCACTTTGTACACTTCTTTCTTCTCATCTGTTCTATCTTTCATATACTCCCTCCATGTTCTATTTTTCACTTTTACTTTCTCCTTTTCCTTATCATTTCACCAACTTGTTACCATCTCTTTTCTCACTCCACTTGTTCTCCCACAGGTTTTCTCTGTTGCCTGCACCAATGTTTTCTAAAATGCTCCCCTTTCTCCCTCCACTCCTTGAATCTCTCAATTCGGAATATCCTTTCTTATCAGCTGTGGTACTCTTCTCTTACTGATAACTCACTTATCATGCTAGTCATTAAAAACTATAAATTTCACCTTTAGTTAGTTAGTTATTGGGGTTTTAGGGCACAAATTCACCTTTAAGGGGAGTCGCTGAGGCTGGCGCGGAGACGAGTGTAGGCGCTCAGCTTTCTGGATTTTCTAGGTAAACTGTTTATATCACCCTTATCAAATTTCACACTGACGTTAATAAAGAATAAATCTATGAGTTCCAGTACGCGGATTCCTAAATTAATTCATTGATTGTGAAATAAAAAATCATGAAATCTCCTCAATTTAGTCAATTTTGGTGAACTTCGGGAATTTATTCTAAGTGTACAGATGTTTTACCGAAATTTTGCGTACTGGATATCAACGATTAAATCAATTTGAACGCGCAGGTTAATTTGGTTTTATCGTAAGATAAACGGTTTGGTGGGAATTTCCAGAATTGAAATCCATGTTTTAGATTTCACATTTTTTCACATTTCGCACTTATGTCTCGCAATGGATCTTTAACCAAGTATGGATATCAATATACAAGTACTTTATTGACATCAATGCAAAATTTGAAGTAATTATATTACCAACCGTTCAGCAGAAATCATCAACACCCGAGTGCGCGCATTTGAGTTGGGCCAAGCTCAGCGTCCCTCTTAAAAGTACACATGCATCAAACCAGGAATTCTTCTAATGTGCCGGTATCGTACACATAAATATTAAATAGCAGTAATACAAGCCTGGCACAGAGAAGTCAACACATTAATAGCATTAGGATGTTTAATCCCCTACGGTATATAAGAAAACAAAAAGTATAGAGTCTGAAAGTACAAACTTTCCAAAAGGACCCAACGGCAACCTTATAAAAGGCTGCTCTGATTAATTACCCTACTGCCTACTGCTATTGCTGCTGCTGACCTTCATTTCATTGTACCTAGACTTATGTTTTTAACTGTATAAATGTATCACTGGTTTAGGTGGAACGTCAATCTATATAACTACAGTAAGATCTCTCTTATCCGAGTTGGATGAGACCGGGGGCACCTCGGATTTGCGAAAAACTCGGATGGCGCGTTTCATTTGTTTATTTGCTCTCGTAGCATAGCCTGATGTTGTAAAATGATATATGACACATGTAATGGATAAAGGAACATAAAATACACACGATACACTTCGTGGAGGGTATACTAAATGATTTAATAGCTTGTAAATCAAGCTCACAAACACACGTAAACAATTAGGCCTACATGTCGTAATAAAAACGTATGTCTAGGCCTAAACTCGACGCAGTAGGCCTAGGCTAGGCCTACAATGCAAACATAGGCCTAGGCTAGGCCTAGCTCTCTTTCTCATGTGGGAAAACCTCTCACTACTATATCCCGCGCTGAAGCTCTCGTCGCAAGATAAGCCTGGGAAAGAAAGAACATAAGCCCAGGAATAACAATCCTATGCGTCGTGATAACGAATTTCGTGAATCGGTTGAAAGATGATTGCATTGCGAATTCTTCTTCTTCACCCAACCATCTTTGTCAGTCAGCTGTGAGTGTGAGTTGGTTGGATCGTACGCGCATCTCGTACTGCGCAGACGGCAGTGTCCCAAGATTTATTGCCGCATCTTTCTCTCTTGCACTCACTCGTGGCATGGGCGCGACTCGCCGAGACGGACGGAAGCACGTGATAGCTTACAACGCGCTCTGTCGTCAACTCCAGTTACTCTTTAGACAGCGGGCACGCTCCGCGGGAAAGACCGCAACCACGTAGCGCGTAATTTAAACTGGTGAATTAGCCTAAAAACGGCCGCGAAATATACCCGGATCTTAAAATCGTCTCCGGGTAATTTCTGGAACCGGGTACCCATGTCATCCCTACTCGTAAGGTCATGCTACAATGTATGCGAGTACATTTAAAAAAGTGCGGCGCGGCGTCTGTAATTATTTTTATGTTTTATTAAGTATTTAAAACTTTAATTTTTTATTATTTTTTTTTTTTTTTTTTTTTGGCGGCTCGGTTAACACGGTACATCGGATAAGAGGAGATCGGATAAGAGGGTTTACTGTATACTCTGTTAACTCTAGGAACTGGCGGCGGAAACCGAGTTTTGCCACAGCGAGACGTTTTTCGCCGTCCGAGGAGCGGGATAAACGACGTACATTTTGGACGCTCCTCCACGAGAAAGGATCAAATTTTTTCCGAAAAAAAATACACCTCGACCGGAAAAAAAATTGTTTCCGGGTCAAAAAGTTGAAAATCACGAAAAACACCGTTTTTGTGCATTTTTTGTACTCACGGTTGCCGCGCCAAAGTATGCTTTGCGCTCAAACGTCGCCCGGTGACCGACGTGTTTCGAAACAACTACTGGTACAAGTATCGTGAAGGGTTCCGGACCAACTCCTACTTTGGCCGGGACGACGAAAAACATTTCAAATTTTGAAGCAAGAAAATTTTAGAAAAAACGATATATTACTAGGAGCATTCCCAAAAAGTCGTTTGTTGTTTGAACGTGTACACAATAGAATAAACCTCCGGTCAATTGGAGCACATTTTTGAAAAAAAAATTCATTCTCTTTTTAATGGAACATTGTTTGGATATTTTCCGGTTCCAAATTTTTGGAAAATTTTGGATTTACGGTAGAGCCCCAAAGTTTGCAATACAAAAAGCCAATGAATTTAGGTAAAAAATTTTTAAAAAAAAAAATTGTCCCCACTTTCTTCTTCAGAAATGCGCGGAAAAAAAAAATCCCAAAGTTGGACAATTTTGAAAATATTTACAGTGCAATTTAAAAAAATAAAAAATCGCCTTCCCTTGGTGTTGATTTCCGCTAACCAAGGCAAATTAATGTATACTAATAATGAAGGTATTTTAATAAAATTAGTCTGAGAACCTTGGTTCGAACCCAGGATCAAATAGATGCCTTCGAATACGATTCTGGACACTTTTTTACTGTTTGATTTTTCCTTTAAAATCGTAAAAAGCATTGAAACACATTTTTTCTAAAATTAACGGATGGTTAACCGACCTATATTGACCTTGTGCGATAATCGTGATACCAAACATGACCCATTTTGTAGCATTTGTATACACGTTATGGACCGACCCAAAATATCCCGTGGTCGTGTCCGTTTTGGCATCAAAAAATCATATTTTTGTTTTCTCACGGTTGCCGCGCCCAAAGTAGGCTTTGCAACCCGAACGCCGACGGTACGGGCGCGTTTGGAATCTTTCCGGGTACAAGCACCGTTAGGGGTTTTAGGGCCGTTACAATACTTTGGCCGGAGCGACGATGAACATTTTGAAATGCGCGTAATTTTGAAAAAAGTTAAACTTGCTGTTTAAATAAAAAATCCTAAAAAAATCCTGAATTTTCAAATTCACTTACAGCGTGTGTGAAGTGCCCGTGCGGAGTTAACGCGGGGGGTCCAGATGGCAAAAATGTTTACCGTTTTCTTTTTTTTGGACATTGTTTGGATTTTCCATTTTCTATTTTTTTGAAATTTTTAGATGCGTGGTAGAGCCTCGAGGTTTGACAATTCCGAAAGCCAATGAAATATCGAACGGGTAAAAACCAAAATTGCCCCGATATTTTTTTCCGATTGCAAGGGAAAAAATCGCAAAGTTTGAAATTTTTTAACATTTTGCAGTGCAACTTTAAAAGTTTAAAATTTTGGTTTTCCTCGGTTCGATTTGGAACGACCAAGGGTCGTTAATGTAGCGCAAGTATAAAGGAATTTAAATAAAATTGGTTTGAGAACCTGGGTTCGAACCCAGGTTAGAGCGAAGCCTTCGAGTTCGATCCGGGACACTTTTTGATAGTTAAATTTTGCATTCAAGGTCACAAAAAGCACGGTAAATATTTTTTGTAAAATTCACGAATGGCAAAAACCACTGTATCCGATCTTTACGGAAATTGTCATACCAAACATCACGCATTTGGTTACGTTTGAAAGGTAGACAGGGGAGGAGACAAGATTGCAACGCGTGTCCGGTTTTGCATAGAAAAATAAACATTCTTTTACTACATGCTCTTTTTGAATGCCCTAAAACGGGCCCTATTTCCACTTTTATGTCCCTACCATGTAACTGTCATTAATTTTTAACAAGATCAAACTTTCTAAAAAAAATTACTTCGACTCCAATTTCGAATGTCCTGAGCGCCAAATCGGCACTCAAACGTGGTTTGTAAAACCAAGGCCGATAAAAAAACGTCATTTTTCGTATGCATGCAAATGAAAAACGTCATTTAACGGATATGCTTTCAACGATTCGATTACCTTTGTTGTCTTATAAAATTCGTCAACGGTTTGGCGATTACGGCCAACAACATCTCAACCCTTCGTTTTCAGATCCTGGGCGCAAAAAACGCACATTAAAATTTTGTATATTCTGGTCAGTGTATTTTTGGCCGCAAATTTATACTGATCACAACATATAAATATATTGCGTTCGTAAGCTTGCAAGACGCTCCCAACAGAACAAACAAACACGTACATTATAAGAAATCTATTTTAAGCTATGAAGTCATGTAATTTGTCAGGCATTGAGTAGGGGGCTCTGATTGGGCAACTGTTTTAATACCAGTCATGAATGTCCATATAAAACTCCAGCATTTGCACATGCACATCGATAACATCATGACATAGAAGCGTTTAGACAGCCTTAGAGAAATCAAGACAACATAGACTTCCACCAACAGTGGGGCTCAGCCCGCCTAAGTACAACAAAAGTATCGAGACGACAAAGACTTCCACTAATAGAAATCAATGTTTCATACTATAGCGGCTTCCTTTACGGTTAGGCAGTGGCGGGCTTTGCGGTGGGGGGGGGGGGGCAAAGGCAACTCAACGAACACAACGAGGGAATCGAGAGGACAAAGTGGCGAGGATGGGATTGGGGGGGGGGGGGGGGGGGGGGGGGGGAAGTCGAGTTTTATAATATCTAAACCTTGATTATTCAGTGAAATTTACTAACTTTTTTCAGTACGAATCCGAATTTCGAGGACTGGTTTGACTGGACACCGCAATGACACTATTTGGGGGGGGGGGGGGGGGGGGGTTGGAAATAGAAATTAAGACATTTCATTAATATCTTCAAGCCATTTCATTTTTGGGGCGTTTCCAATGGCGTCAGAGGGCTGCATCAGAGGTTACGGCCCTAATACTAATTTAGTTAAGTTTCTTTTGAAATATATCTGTCATTTTGGAAAATCCAAATAACATTGATTCTTTTATAGCTCGAGCAATTTTCATCCGATCGGGTCCATCTCGGGCTCTATGAAACTGTAGGCCTATAAGTCAAGCACAGCAGAGGTTTATTACAGGGGTAATTTTTGAAGTAAAAACAGTGATCCGGGCATTCCGTCAACCTTTTAGGGGCATTGTCAAAATTTATATTTTTTTTCCTTCCGATTACGTCAGGGGGCCACATTCCCCGAATCACCTTCATTTCAACGTGGCAAATTTTTTTAAAAATTTCTTTAAAGAGTAGTTGGTCATTTTGGGATAAACATTTTCTTTTTTGTCATTTAACGGATATGCCTTCAACAATTCTACTATACTTTTGTTGGCTTATAAAATACGTCAAAGGTTCGGTGATTACGCCCAACAACATCTCAACCCTTCGTTTTCAGATCCTGGGCGCAAAAAACGCACATTAAAATTTTGAATATTATATAATTTCGAAAAATTGTTTAAGTGGGTCAATTTTTTTACACGCTGAGGATGGCGATTACAGTCTACCAGAGTCCCGAACAATTGTCCCAGGAAAACATTTCTCTAACATTTTACACAAAAGGCGTAAAAAGATCCGATTCGAAATTCATTTTGCACTGTACTTAGAGGCGGCGGAAAGCATCCGCGGCGTACCGAAAGTGTCCCGGAAAACAAATTTGTCCCCGTGACTTCGGATAAACGACAAACGTTAACCGCAACTACCGTATCGCGGCCGTACGCGGACCGATTCGCGATTTTGTCGCGTCAACGAGGTCTTCAAACTACGAGGTATTCCGAGTACGAGGTATTCCGAGTACGAGGTTTTCCACGCCCTCCGCGTAGCGGCTTCAAGCCGCGCTTGCGCGACTTGTCAATCAATCATATTGTATTAAACCTGACCTTGTGTGTTTTATTGGTACCTGTATCAAACAACAAAATAAAGACTTACATACTTATACTACCACCTCTAAGGGAATAATAATGGAGTACACAAATTGGGAGACTAATACTTACAAGAAGTTTAGTGCAAGACTTACGTACACAAAACGCAGGCTGTAGAATGGAAGGCGCTGCCGACGGTCATGGACTCGCTGCGAAGTCCTGAGCAGGATGATCGTCTTCTGGGTGACTGAAATAAGATATAGGTTAGGGAGGCCTATTTCTGTAAAGGTATGAAAAGTAAACATTCATACAGATATACAACACATGGCACAGACTAACATTCTGAAATGATGAGTGATTGATGAGTGATGAGTGACCATTTACTAGCTTCTAGCTTCAACTCTCGTCATTCCCAGCTTAGTGATGTGTAAATATAATACGATAATGAACATTTATTGGTCACTGCAGCCAGCACTGTTGCCTTACGACACAGAATAACAAGCAATTAATAAAAATAAAAATACATTGAAATTAAAATTAACATATTTAACAAAACATCTTAAATATAACTTACTAACTATATAAGTGGTTTCTAAAAACACAATGGACCATCGTAGAACACATTACAATCTCATCCGTTAAACAGAACTACGTTGTAAAACAATTTTTTTACTGAAAGTTCAAAAAATACTGGAATTGTCCTCCTTGCTCCTATCATTAGCCCTGATTACACTTATTGTGTTTAAGTCATCTTTCTTTCTCTTTGTAATAGTTCACCGTTGGTTCATAGATGCCTCTTTTCTCGAGATCCACTTCCTCTGCTTGTCCCTTTGTGGTCACTGTTGGGTCTAAAATAAGCCTTACTTTTCATCACGGTTAATGGCAATTATGACAATGCGTCGTGTGCCACTTGTAGAAGATATCCCGTGAACTTCTTCATACACTTCAAATTTCCGGTTTCTGAGAGCATACGTGGTTTTTTGGCGCACCTCGTTATGACGTGAGTTCCTCAGTCATTACTCATTAGTCATTAGTTCACTATGTTGTCAGGAGCAAAGTACGTGTGCAAGGGTTTCAAACTCACTGCAGTGTCTGCAGCGGGTAGTACCTTGGCTTCTTCCAGGGACAGATCTCACAGGAACAACGTTACACATCATTTTGATGGCATCTCTCCATTCCGAGCATGATAGACATTCTTTACTGTGGATCCATTTATTTACAGGTGTTATCTCTTGAAATAGGGCGACTCCCTTACCTTTATGCGACACCCGTTCACGAAGATGACCTCATAGATTCCTGCCAGTTGAGTCGCTGCTAACAGATGTTCCGGGTATTTCTAGTCCCAAAGTAGATAATATGTAACTGTCTTTCTCAGCTGCCAAATTCTGCACAAAATTTACATGCACATTGTTAACATTTTGTAACGTGATACAAATATTGAAGTGTTGAATAAAGGCATCTTGTGTTCATGATACCCAAACCTTTATACTTCCTACTAGAATATATCATTGAATCTGGTACATCATTAGGGAGCTGCAGAATTTTCTTTACGGCCCCACGTAGCAGTTTGTCGGTGTCAGACAAGAACGATTTTGGTAACTGTGAAAGAGGAGCATTTTGAAGTGGATATATTAAAGTTGAACCAAAAAACTGGTTCAAAATAAGTTTTTGATTTGAGTTTAAAAGATGCAATGAGGTTAAAGTGTCCAAAGTTGTTCCTAGCCTAGGCTTGTCATATTTTATAACACCATCATTTTGTTTGAAGATTTTGGGAAGTACTTCATTGTAGAAATTCAACATTAAACCACGGGTGTCATCAATAAAAATGTAACTCAAAATGTTCAACCCCAAAAATTTTCACCCCAATCATCCCTTAACTATGAATATATCCACTGTCGCCCGTTACCAGTATGTTAATCCTAATGTTACCCCCATTTGGTGAAAATTTCAAGTTTCTATCACCAAACACCAAATTGTCTTGCTTATCTACCTGGCAAACCTGGCAGGGGTAGGCAACCGGCTGCAACGGGCCCCTGCACGGGATAACACGATAGCTCCATGTCAATATAAGTAGGGTATGGTCCCTAGAACACGTGTGCCAAGTGCCTTGCTTGTATCAAAAAATGCAAGGTATGCCCCAAATATATCCCGTAACATCTGGACTATGGTGAATTGTCTGGTCGAAATCCAAATGGACTGTGGAGCGAAACTGCCTTGTAGACTGTGACCTTGGGGGATAGTTGTGTTAAAAAATATTACGGTTGACTCGCCTCTCTAATTGGTGGCTCACTGTGGACGCCCTTGGGAAGGGAGCCAGAACCTAAAAGTCCGTCAAGGGTACCTTTAAACTAAGGCTGGGCATCGACATCGATTAATCGATGTCGGGAGTATATTGACATTGATTTTTTTGTGTGGAAATCGATGTTTTTTGAAATTATATGTGAATAAAAATAAAATTATTAATTTACAAAATTTTGCAATCCGCTTAAACGTGGCGTTTCCTATACCGGTACTGATAAACATTGAAAATTATTATTATTACTAACAAAATTCCCAATTCCCGCTTAAACGTTGCCGTTCTCCCGAGGAA
>JAMZAV010010074.1:0-32376 GCA_024449915.1 Sweltsa coloradensis
TTTTTAGCATTTTTTTTTGTATTTTTAAGCAAATTTTTTTTTGTATTTTAAGCACATATCTTCTTTTTTTAAGCAAATTAAAAAACATATTTTGATGTTTTTAAGCACAAAAATCCGAGCCCTAGTAGTAACTATGAAGACACTTTTTGTAGCCTTTCCCTTATATCAAGACTTTTGGATACAGTTCACCCAGGGTAAAAAAAACATCCAACGGAGTTTTTCCGTACGAGCCCTTTTTCCCCAGTCTTCTTTGCGAATCTGCAGAAACCATCTCTTTTCCTGCAGAAGAAAGTATTAATGCTTAAATTACATCGCCTCTTTAAAAGGATCTCCTACAAACCCAGCCTTAAAGCATTTTTTTCGACCCCCATTTAAAAATGGGTATAAAAGTTCGCCTAAAGTCTCGGGGCCCGGTGGGCACCCGCTCCCTGGAAAATATTTCAGGCCAAAAACATTACATTTCCCCCTTGCTTCTAAAAAATAAATGGGGCAATCCCCCCTTTGGGGACCTGAATAAACCATGCTGAAAAACACAGCTCTCAAAATACATAAAGGCACCACATAAAACAAAAAATATCACGCACTTTCAACAAATCCGATACAATACAAAGTTTTTCAGAAATATTTTTACTCACAATTAAAAAATGAAAAATTCACGGCTCTGTTTTTAAATGGAGAGCAACAACTTCAATTTTAAAAACTCCTTTTCTAACAGCGTCTAAATGCAAACTTTTTTGCAATTCTACAAACCTCCTGTTTGTTTGATAGTAAGGACCCCCCCAAATTTTAGTGTGCACGGTTTCGTGAGGGGACGGAGCCAAGACTGCACTTCCTTGCTGTCACGGCGGAAATTTCTGGCTTTTTTTGGGGTAAAAAATTGTGAAATTTTATTATTTTTGCCATCACTTTTATCAAATCGAAAAACTTGCAGGTTGGCAGTAGAGTGTAACACTCAGAGGTGTCGATGCGCAAAATGTAAAATCTCGCCTCCCGCAACTTTTTCAAATTTAGGTCCTGTCCCCAACATGCGTTTTAAGGAACCCAGTTTTAGTTGATGGCGGGTTTGCTTATGTAATGGTATGGCCACGACCAGTACCTTTGGGTCAGTTTAGGGAAACTTATCGTAAAACTCCCCAAACCTTATGATCTTTTCTACAGTGTGTTTTCTGGGGATAGCGAAAGTTTTCTACTAAAGGTGCCCAGCAGAAAAGACACTAAGTTTCGAGAGGTTAGGGGGACTGTTTTTCCCAGCAAAGGGTGATACAGACCCCCACTCATCGTCTACAGGCCCCCAGGAGAGGGTACAGGACGAGATTAAGTTTGGGCTTAACAGACACTAATATCCTCGTCTTGTTGGTGGTGCGTCTGACAAAGAATCGAAATTTTTTGACACAGACAATATTAAGAGCATAAGATCGACAAAAAGAAAGGAGAAGAAAGCATGGTGAGAATGGCAGTGTAAAAAATAGTTATATGATTATTATTTATTCGATTTCAACGGGCCTTTTCCCAAATAGCCCTGTTAATAGCCTATACAGCGAAGCAGGAGAACCATCATTATCACAGAAGAAAAAACTTGATGTTTAAATTATGGGGCGTCGTTAAAAGGAACCCCAAAATAATCCACAATGCGTTTTAGATCCCCCTTTTAAAAATCGTTTTTTTTGGTCCAAAAGAAATTAACCCCAGAGGCACGTGCATGGCTGTTGGAAAAATTGCACCCTTTGCCATAAAAATCTAAAAATAAAACAGTAAAAAAAAGAAATTTTAAAAGATAATGCCAAAAAAGCTTATGATCTTTTAAAAAACACAAAAAGGGGGGAAAAGTCTACCAATAGATACTCCTGATGATAAATATAATGAATTTGAGAATCCCTTCCCTGATTGCCTTTAAGATTTTTTCCAAAAAAGGACCTTTTAAAATTAAGAGTACTAAAATTCATTAAACTACCCGGGATCACAAAAGGCATTTTAAAAAAATTCCAGCAAAAACTTTAAAATGCCGTACAGCCTAAAAAAACTTTTTAAAAAACCCTTTAAAGCGGAATGTAAAAAGAATTATAAGAAAAATATAAAAAAAAAACCTTTTCGCAGCCAAAAAAGCAATTTTTTAACAATCAAATCTATAACAGTAAAATAAGTCAAGAAAGGTGGGGGAAAATTGAAATCAAAAAACAATAAATCAAAAAAAACAAAAAATCGCCGCTTAATATAAATCAAAAAAGAAAAAGGAACCACAATCACGGGATCAAAAATAGTGTAGATACCTTCAATCAAAACTTTGAAAACAATGGCAGGTAATTCACCCAACATCAAAATACTGATGGCAAAGCATCTGCTAAATATCTAGCAGATTGGGGTAAAGCCCCATCAAAATTTTTATTTGTAAACCAAAACCATAAAAACTAAAAATAATGGACATAGTTATGAAAATGAAAAATCTCCAATCTTGGGGTTGATAAAAACCCCATGACAATAGTCAAAAAATTATACTAATATAGCGCCATCTTAAACCCACATTTTTAATTACTGTATTGACAAATCAATTTTTCCGAAGAATTAAAAGGGTTCAAAATTAATACCTTTTTTTAAAAAGGGGACAAATCGGAGGGAAAAAACTCCGACCAATTTCTTACTCCAGTATTTTTAAAATTTTTTGAAAAAATACCCCTACAAGAATTACTTCTTTCCCTTAAAAAGAAAAACTCTATCAAATAGCCAAAAAAGGGGTTTTAGGAAATAGGGGTCAACAACTAATACCATAAAAAAATTTATTAATAATATAACTCAAGGAAAGGAAAAAAATGAACGCTTAATTTGGGAAACTTTTGTGACCTTTCGAAAGCTTTCGATGCATGATCAGCGTATACTGGGTAAACTGCATATTTGGGGATAAAGGTCATGCGTATAAAATTTGTTAAATCATATCCACGGACGGGGCAAAATTAGAAATTAAAACCACAGATGAATACAATCACGAGAAAAGTTTTTTATCTAGGGAAGCAGTCAACTGTGGATTCCTCAAGGTCCATACTAGGCCCCTTTTTGTTCATAATTTCGTAATGATCTAAATTTCATCTTGAAAATAAGGTATTGAATTTTTTGCGGATGTTTCCAGTTCCTAATAAGAAGCAAAATACATGACAATCGATGTCATTAGGAAGAATGCTGAGCGCAGTAACTAAGGGTTCCAAAAAAACAAACTTTTTCTAAAAGCCAATAAAACTAATTTCATAGGGGAAATTTCCCCCCAATTTAAAACAAACTCATAGTCAAAACAACAATTTAAAAAACAATCAATAACACGGGAGATAACCCCGTGATAAAAAAGAGTTCACACAACAGAATTTCTTGGGAAACCAATCGACCAAAATCTAACTGGCACACACATTGCGATATGCTAGCAAAAAAAAATAACTCGCAGCTTTTCACTAAAAACAATCAATTTATCACAAACACCCCCAAAAACTGCCAAAAAAAAGCTTCTATTAACTTTTTAATCAATATGAGGTACGGGATCAATATTGGGGCAAACCCGTAAAAAACGGACACAATATTTAAACTAAGAAAAGACAATAAGAAAAAAATTTTGGACCTCAAAAAAAAAGAAAAATTTTTTACATTAAACCTCACTGTAAGCACACTTCATCAAAAACAAAATCCTCACTTTCTACAGTCTAACATATTTCAATCCTACAAATTTAAAAAAATCTAGATTTAAAGAAGAAATTGACAGATCAATAGCTTCACAGCCATAACACAAGACAAGCAAACAACATACAAACTAATTATCTCAAGCGAAAACTTCACAAAAAAACTCCAAAAATATAAGTTCTAAATTTTTTAACAAGCTACCACAAGTTAAAAGCCATTTCTTATGGCATTTTTAAAAAAAAAAAACTAAAAAACTCCTATGTACAAAAACAATTACTCTATTGAGGAAAATTTTTTAAGGACAAAAATATAAACCACTTTAGGCCTATCTTTTACTACAATTTAAATAGGCCTAAAAGAATAGATTATTGTATATTTTATCCCCTATAGGTAACTTAGGTAGGCAAGCTGGCTTAGAAAGAGTTTGGTATTTGAGTTAGGAGATTTATATATTGCATTTTCCTTATGATTTGTCTTTCAAAAATTTGTGAGTGATGGACTGTTTGGGGTTCCCTAAGTTTTTGGCTGGGGTATGTTTTTAATTTTTAGTCTTTCTCTGTTAGTAAAAATTTCAACACCGTCACATTTATTAATTTAGCATAAAATATAATGATGTCGTCCTGGAATGTTGAATTATCGTTGGGTGTTTAATGTCCGTTTCACTGAGAATGATCATGAAAAAAAGGGTTGCCCCGTTTCGTTTAGTAAAAGTATTTCGTTAAAATGGTTTTCATTATGGTTTTTTATATTTGATGAAAGTTTTGAATTTTAGGTTTTTTTCTTGGTATATAGGTTCAAATTTTGAATATTGGCATTGGGGTTAGTAATCTAGTATTGACGAGATCATGGGGTTTCGGAATGCATGATGGATGATGTGTTTTGGTTTTAAGAAAGGTTTAATGTTTATTTACTGGCCAGGCCACCTGGGGATGTCTGAGGGTTTTGTAATTTGTGAAATTTTTCGACGGTCTTTTCGGGGAAACGTAGAATTATTTGCCCAACTTTTGTCCAGGCATAACGAAACCTTTGTTTCTTTTGCTCCTCGCTAGCAAAAAAGGGGGATTGTTTGCAGCAGTAGATGATTTTTTTTATTTTACATCTGTTCGATTTCCCTCCAATAGGCCCTTACAGCAAAGCAGGGAAACATCATTACTCACTAAAAGGGGGAATTACTTGATGCTTATTATGTGGGTCGTTAGAAGGTCACCCAAAAAAACCCCATCCTTCAATGCAGTTTTCGACCCCCCCTTTTAAAAAATCGTTTTTTTCTTACGTAAAAAAGAAAATTGACAAGTAGGCATTCGTTCGCTTGAGCTTTTTGAGAAATTGCAGATAACATTGCAACTTGAGTCTGAACTGAATCATTGTTTGTCCACTAGTCCCTGGATCAAGTTGTCAAGTCCTTTGGGGTTTGTCACTGTCCATTCATTTTAAAAACCCAAAAATTTCTACTAGTGAATATTTAAAACCCGAATCATTGTTGTTACTATTTCTCGAAAATGTTGTCAAGTCCCGGGTTTGTCACTGTGTCATCGTCATTTTCAACCAAAAATTTTACTTCAGTGTATAGTCGAACCTAAAATTTTGTTTTACTAGTTTTCGTCAATGTTGTAAAGCCCGGGTTGCACTGTGGTCATCGTCCCCAAACCCATAAATTCATTTCTTTTAACAAACATGGGGTTTGCCATCTTTTCGATTTAAAAAAGGCCCTTTTAAACCCAATGGAGATAGGGGAATTTTAAAAAAAACTTTATCCCTGGGGAAAAAAAAGTGGGCCTACATACGCCAATTTTTATAGCAAAATTTTTTAACCCAAACAGAACTTTTAGAGTAAGAATTTGGAAAATTTTTTATTGAGGATTTTTTACAAAAAAAAATGGTGTCCACAGGGCTCTGTTTTAAGTGTTTTTTATTTGCAATGGCTTTAATAGCATCACCCCCTTTGTTAAGAAGCCAGTGGGTTTTCTTTTTGGGGGGACGATTTACAATTTTTTAAAGGGGCATCAACATGGTTCCCTAGAAAGCCAACTTCAAAAAAAACATCAAAACCCCTTTGAAATTGGTGAAAGGGAAAAAACGGTTTTAGATTTTCAGTCTCCAAAACGCAGTTTTCATTTTACTCGTAAGGGAATCCACTTGTCCCAAATCTTAAAATGCTTGGACAAGATTTTTATTTTACGCACCTGCCCCATACGCACTGTACGTACGTGTGTGTGTGTAATAGGGGGCAGGGATAACCTTAGTGTTGTGTCCCCTTTAAAAACCCTAATAATAACAACTACCTAACATGGAAGCCCCATCTTCAAAAAATTTTAAAATCAAAATGCAATAGTTTCTTGAACATTCTTCGTACTCTCATTAATACTTCAGGGCGCATCCCAAAAACTATCATGCGCAATTATACGAGCCTTATGCTCAAAATTGGGAAATTTTCTAGTTTATTTCAACTCGCCAGCCTTATACTTTGGGGACGGGGGATACAGTAAACCACAGGGTATTCGATTTTTAACTGGCGCATTTCAACCCCCCCTTAAATACCCTATACAGAAAAGCAGGAGAATTTCTCCACGCTGGACCGTAAATAATTTTTCTGATTGAAATTCCCATAAACTGTATGTAAAATACTTGCCGAAAAACCTGGGGAGTCATACGGCCGTCCCCTGACACGTGAAGGGCGTGTTTTTGACGCAATGTTTAAATTGGTGTACCGATCAGTTTGCCATGAAAAAAGAAAAAAACGGGCCCCAGGAATGTTTTGACAACGTTGTCAAAAGTCACTCGCGAATACACTAGTTTTAGTGTATTAGCGAAAATTTTCAAAACCCGGCGCCCAAAAATCTTTAGAGACAACGCAATAAAACACTGGGAAAAAACGCTCAGTTGGACGCTTTTTTGAGCGAGCACCGGGGTACGGCAACATACCCGAGTACACATTTCCAAAAGGGGCCCACCACACGTTAGCCTAACTGGATTTTGACATTTACACTGTATACTTTTAAAACATCTTTGCATTTTATTATTCACGCCCATGCCTTCTAAAGTGTATTTTTTATCTTCATGCCCCCTTCATTTTTAGCATCTTTTTTTCAAAATTAGATTCCCAAAATAAGTTTTTAAAACGTTTGCCCCGATTTAGCTGAAAATTTGAAAAATAGGAGAGAAGGGGTTATTTATTGACCCTGCAAAATTTCATAACAAATCGGAACATTTTTTTTTTTTTATTTTTTTATTTGATTTTTTTTTTTTTATAACCAACGATCGGATTTTTTTCAAAAATATACAGCACCCCCGGGTGGTATGTACATGTTGAAAAAATTTAGGCGTTTCAAGAAACGGGCGACCTGTATCGAAGCAGTAAAAAAAAAAAAAAAAACAAAAAAAAAAAAAAACAGACTCGACCCATAAGATCAAGTGGGGGACGCTCGTTTCGCTCGCTCAATTCCCAAATTGGTCTTTCCCCATATTGGAGCGAGTTTCCCGGTTTTTTACATGGTGTTTACACAAAAATATGCCTTCGAGCAACGCCCCCGTTCGCGCAAAAAACTAACTGATCTTTTGATGATTTTTAAATACTTAACTATTTTTTAAATTTTTAAAAAAGGCCGAAAATTCCATAAAGTAAAAAAATTTTGTCCGCGCTTAGGAATGTCATGATTGTGGTGGTGAAATCCAGTTTTGGGGGGCAAAGTCTATGCGTTACTTAAATTCAATAAAATATATTTGTTAATTTTAGTTTGGTATATGTTAGAAAGTGGTCGTACATCTTCGATTTCCCCGATATAAATACATAGAAATATCATGGATAATTCCACGTCAAGTGGACAACGTTATTAATTTCTTACGAAAATAAACCTTTAAAATTTTCTTTTGAATTTTATTTATATTTATAGCAACCGAAAAAAGAAAAAAAAAAATTTGATGATAAAATATTTCAACTCGCTAGGCCTTTTACATTAGGACGTTGGATACAGTACACCACACTGATATTCGATTGTCACAGGGGCATTCCGAAAACCAAACCCTTTAAAGCCTATACAGCAAGCAGGGAAAAACCCTCATTACTCCAGAAGGAATTTCTTGATGCTAATTTTGTGGCGTCGTTATAAAGAAACCCCAAAAATCCATCCACAATGCAGTTTTAGAACCCCCCCTTTTAAAAAAAACGTTATTTTTTACGTCCGAAAAAACAAAAAGACCAGTAGGCATTCGTTTTGCTTGAGGTTGGAGAAATTGCACATAACATTACCTTTAGCTTTATAACGTCTACGGGTTTAAATTCCCACCTGGACGTTCTGCAAACCGACTTTCTCACCAAACTGTCTCGATACAAAAAAGGGTTTTTTGATCCAAAAACTCATTCAAGCATTTTTTTCAAGAAATACGTTTCATTTTTTTGGGAAGCTGAGTTTACAGATGGCTCTAGAAAAGGGATGATTTAGTTGGTTGTGTTATACTACTGACACAGGGGCTTTACTTTCCACCCTCCACCCAATGTTCAGTGTGTAAATTGGAACTGTTTGCACAAAAAATCCCAAAACCTACTATTGTCCAAAGGGGTAACGAATCAAAGTTTCTAATCTGCACAGACTCTTTGAGTTCCCGGGGAAACAATGTCTGAAATTTATCCAAATCACCCATAATTCACAAGTTCAGCTTTTAACTTCAAAAAACTTTCCAGAACAAAAAAATCTGTAGTATTTTGTTTGGTCACTGGTCATTCCGGGGGTCTTTGGTAACGAAGTAGCAGACAAAATTTCAAAATCAGCTGCGAAAAAGGACGGCATAGGGTGCAGTACATTGCTTCAGATTTAAAAGCATTTTTTAAAAAAAAAAAATTAAAGAGCAAAGGGAATATTTTCTGGAACATGAAGAAAAACATAAATTGCGCCAAACAAAAATGCACGGCAGCCTGGATCTCTTCACGTCGCTCCTCTCGCCGTGAAAGTGGTTCTGGCTCGTTTAAAAATCGGGCTCACATACCTTACTTCGGATATCTTCTAAAAGGTGGAAAATCCTCCATTTGTGATGATGGGCAAAGTTTTAACTATAAAAAAAACGTTTTAGAAACCTGACAAAAAAAAGTGTTTTCGCGCCCTTTTTCCCCGGGGCTATTTTGGTAGTTATATTTTTTTTCTTAGCTATTGGTATTTTTTGTTTGTATTCATAAGTTGCACAATTGTTATCACCTGTTTGAATTTCTGCTATCAGACGTCATTTCCTGGTTTTTTTCCCCGTTCGACTTTATCAAGATTTTTTCAAGCATTCGCCTCTAGCCTTCACTCGATGAAGTGCAAAAATCGTTTTTTGTCCCAATTCTCTCGCTCGCAAATCGCAAACCACGTGTCCGTTTCCGGGCATTGCACTCACTTACGTACTCAAAAAGCGAGCCGCCCGCCCGTCCGCGTGGAATACAACGACGGGTTTCCGAGCTTGCAGTCCTTGGTTGACTTGCCTTCCCCGGGATTCCCCTAATTCCTACTCATATTCCAAACCGAGTTTTTTTTTCCCCCGTTTCTCTCGCGGTGGGGGTTAACATCTCGCCCATCTACTTACCCTGCACTGGCCCCCTTCAGCTAGTCAAGATTTGGGGAAGTTCAGACAAAATATATATACAGCCCCTTTTTCTCGGAGTTTAGCACCTCGGCCCAAAAAACATGGGCCTCCGGGGGCCCGGGTGCTCCGGGATTTTCCGCATTTTTTTTGCAAATAGTTTCTCATTCAAGGTTATCCCTTTTTGGGGCGTCGCACTCACAACGGTTTTTAGTGTTTTATTTTCCCTCTCGTGTTTCTGTTTATTGCGCTATTCGTGTAATGTCTCTTTCGTTGTTTCCTCTTATTGTTTATACTTTTAATCTCCCTTCATCATGGAAGAGTTGAAGCTCAGCAAAAAAAGTTAGTTGCTCGACGCGAGTTTATATTTTGCGTCCGTTCGCAACGAAATGGGGTTTGAAAAAATAAAACCCCATCAAGTTGAGTCATTTAGGCCCCGTTTTTTATAATTTTTTCCAATTGGAAACGATTTCCGCGAATCCAAAAGTCTATTGCCGAACTCAAAAACCCAAGTAGTTCTTCCCGTAAAAACGTCGAAATAACAAAATTTTAAGACGTTTTTGAAAGCTTTTCTTTGCTTGAAATTTTTTTTATTTCAGGTTTATAAATTTTAAATCAGCGCCCTGTTGTACTCAACCTGGTCCCCTTTTCCGCCTCAGTTCAACCCCCCTTGCATTTCCAGTCATAGTCTTCCCAAGTTCAAAGGAGACATTTGCAAATGGCCCGAATTTTTTTCCTTTTCAAAACTCTGATCGATGATAATAAAACATTAAGTAATGTTAAAAAAATTTCACTATTTTAAAAAATTCATTTCTGAAACTCCCTTGGCCCTCATCTCAGAGTTTCAAAAACTGAAGAAAATACCCCCCGCTTGAACACTCTCATCTCTCGTTATCAAAACAAAAGATTTTCTAGGGAGTTTGTAGTTCCCCAAAATTTTAAATTTTGTTCTCAAAAAAGTCATCCTATGACGGTCTTCAAGGTTTTCTAAAAAAAACTGCAACTCTGTGAATCTCTGAAAGCTCTGAAATCCCCGATTTAGGGATTTCTTTTTTTATGTTTGGATAGCTAATCTCGATGCGTCATCTCGCAAGGCTTTTTAAAACAGACAAACATCTAATTCAATTCCCCATTCAAAACGCTAATCGATTTTTTCCCAAGACCAACAAACGTGGATTTTTGTGTGTCGGGAAAAGTTTTGTTACAAACCGTCAAAAGTTCTCTCCCTTTAAAACGAATCAACACCTTTTTAGTGTCGTCACCTGCCTGAACAACATGTGCAGCGAGTACCCAGTAACTCATCTCGTTTAAAACACTTCATTCAACTGTGTCCGCTTGGCCCCGGGAGAAGGCTTTTTTTCATACATTGTACCAGTGCAATGTTTTTTGGGTTTAACCTAACCCCAAAGTTTTTGACACGCGGCCAATTAAAAAGCTGTTTTTTAAATTTTAGGGTGCACATCTGCGACCCAATGCACTTCCACGAAATCATGTTTTGTGTGTCAAAAACTCTAAAATCATTCTATGTTACTTCTGAAACCCCTCCGTCTTCGCTGACGAACTCCTGTCACCCAGCAAAGTCCTTTAGCGCCCCGACTCTGTCATGTCAAAGTCCAGGCTTCGAGCCCCCCCTATCAAACTGTCATATAGGCACCGTTCGGCACTCATTAGTGAGCGCACGGGGGCATGCAACCCTTTGCGCGGTTGTTGACTCCGGGGGCCAAAAATTTTGCTATCACTAAGTGTTAGTGCAACGTTTTTGGGGTTGAAAGTCAATCCAGCCACCGCCCCAAATGTCAGGTGTCGGACAAAATAATACTCGAGTGCAGGTATTGTCAAAGCGTTTGCTTCTCGGCTCTCTGGGAACCCTCTATGCATGTCAATGCCACGTTCTCTCAACTATTGCCGGGAATTTGCCTACATCCTCCGTGTCCCACTGAGTCATAGAGGCTATCTGACCTTGACCTCGCTGACGATCGTTCAATGTACCAGGGGGCCCTTTTTTCCTCATTGGTGCCGATCTTACTCAGACGATTAAAAAACCCTAATGGGAATTAGGGATAAATTATTTCAATGAGTGCTGTAGGCGGTAAAGGGCCCCAAAAAAGGGTAAAAAAGCTATATACCGTTTTTTAGGTCCAAAATTAACGGTACTGTGAACCATAGTATATATTATGCAAGTCTCATTAATGGTAATAATTGATAATGGAAAAGATATAATATGGAATTTTGAATTTATTATTAAAAATTTATAATATAAGTCATTAATTATAGTTTTTTAAAATTTGTGCAGCGCATTGAATGTAAATTATCCTACCTTGATTTTTATTCTTATATGTTAAGAGATTTGTACCAACTGCTGCCGTTTAAAAAGTAAATAATTATGCGTTGACTTAATTATTTATGGGCTCATTATTTATAATCTCAACAACTCATCCGCTTCTGGGCGTTCAACCGCTTCTGGGCGTTCATCCACTTCTGGGCGTTCATCCGCTTCTGAGAGTTCATCCGCTTCTGGGCGTTCATCCGCTTCTGAGAGTTCATCCACTTCTAGGCGTTCATTTACTTCTAGGAGTTCATCCCCCCCAACGTGTTGCACATTCAAGTTTAAAATTCATCATCATCTATAAAAAATTAATAAGTTAGGTCTACTTTATGGACTCCTTCGTTTCGTTCGTTCGACAAGCACAGGCGTGTCCCCCCTGTCCCTCCGCGTTCATCCCTTACGTCCCTCTCTTCGTCTCGATAGCCAAGTTGCATAAATATGAGACGTAAAGCAATAATCCAATCCAAATCAATACGGTTTTGAGAACTTTCAATGCACTTCACGTGCAACATCGATATGACCTTGCCCACTCGGCACCTTTTTACCCCCATCTTAAAAACAGGCTACAGTACAAAACAGCGCAGTGGCGGGCCACCTCCCCATTGGGGACTGTTGTTTTTGGGTTCGATTTGCAAAACATTTTTTTGTCATGGGCTCTTTGTTTTTTTCTTGTTTGGCGGAAAAGAGTACAGTACATGTCTTTGGTTTGGGGTTTTTCCCTTGCTAAATGTTTTTTCAGTTAGTGGGTTTGTTAAAAACCTACCTTTAAGGGAATGTATGTTCATCCTACAAAAAAGGTTTTTTTGGTTTGTTTACTCAGTAAAACCCATTATGATTTTGGGTGTTGAAAATTTCATTGTTCTGTTGTACAGAGTGAGGATTATGTTTGGGTCGGGTGTAAGGTTTTTTTTAGGGCAAATTTTGTTCTTTGACCCCAAAAAACAATTTTGGGCCCGGGTTTCTGGCTTTTTTTTGTTTTATCGGTTTTGGGGTACATTTTATTTAAAAATTTGGTTTGAAAAAAAAAAAAAAAAAAAATATGTTATTTATGCCCCAATTTTGTTTTTGGGGTTCTTAGGAGGTTTTTAGAAAATGTTACCCTTCTGGGGGGGCCCCCGGCCCAAGTAGTAGCACCCAAGGCTTAAAAGAAATCCCCCCCCTTTCTCCCCCTTCCTCACGCCCCGCTCGCTCGTTTGCCGGGGAACCAGGAAAAGGAGGAAAAATTTAAACCCACGCGGGGCCTAGGGGGAAAAAATATTAAAAATCGAGTTTGGAACAGTTTCTAATTTAAAACTAGGGCCCAAAATTTCTTTAGCCCAGTAAAAAATAATTATGTTCGTCTTTTTTGCTCTGAAAAAAAATTAAACTTTCCCAAATTTGGGCAATGATACCGAAGGCTCACCGGTTTAAAAGGGTTGGCGCGGGTGTACAAAAATCAAAACCTTTTGAAATTAACTTTCATAAACCGTAGTTTTAAAAAAACGGGTCCCAAAGTAAAAAATTTAAAATTTTTTCTACAAAAATTTAAAAGTTTTCCCGTTTATGACTCCCTTTTTTTTCGCGCTATTTTTTAAAAAAATTTCACTTTGGGAATAAAACCATAAAAATTTAAAAAAAAATTTCTCACTTCTGGGGTTGTTGAATGTAGTTTTTGCCCAAGACTGTCGGGACGGGCAGACATTTTTGGGGTCGCCCTTTTGGGTAAATTTTTTTCTGCTCCGATATATTTTTTTTGGGGGGGAAGAAAGGGGTTTTTGGGGTCATATTTTAAAATTAACGATGATCAACGTCATAGAAAAGGCAGGGGTTCCCCCAAGATATTGTTTGGTGAAGCTCAAGATTTCTTAGCCCTAACACGTGCCCAAAGGGAAAAATGGCCTGGAAAATTTTATTTGGGGAAATTTGTTTAGATAAAAAAAAAAACCCAAATTACACTCACTCTCACTCAGTGTAAAAAAATTTGGGATCTGTTTTATCCCTGGTTTTAATTTTTTTTTATTTTTTTCCCTTATTTTTTTCCCACCTTTTTATAAATTACAGATCAAAGGGATCAAATTTTAAAAGGGTTTTCGGATTGACAAAAAAATTTAAATTATCTACAAAATTAAATTAAAAGGGTTAAGCGGAGATTTCTGACCCCGGTGGGGTCACGGTTTCAAAACCCATCCCCCAAAGCAATCCTGCCCAATTTTTAAATTTTGAGTTTTTGTTAAAAAAGTTTTGGGAAATTTAAAAGTCCCTATCCCCAGCCCCGGGGGAATACCTTAAAAAAAATTTTTTCCCTTTAAAATCCCCCAAAATTTTTTTTGTTACCTGAAAAAGGGGTCACAGTGGTAAAACTGATTCTACGGGTGTATACCCACAGCTGCAATCTTTAGGGAAAAATGTTTTAAATAAAAGGTTTGTAAAATAGAAAAAATTGTTTAAAAAAGGCCCCTTTACTTTTGCCCCAAACGGGTTCCCATTATTAAGGGGAAAAAACTTTTTTTTTTTTTTTTTTTTTAAAAAATTATTCATAAACTACTTTTTCGATTTAGACCGAGTAAGTGTGGGCCCAAAAATTATTACAAAATTTATCTTGAAACCCCAAAAACGTTTCGTGGCCGCTGTGGGACCACATTGAAAAAAATTTATGGGGAAGAAATCGCGGGGTTTAAAAATCATATGGCACAAATAAAGGGAAATTTTTTTTTTGGGTTTTTTATTTTCACATTGAATATACATGCACACCCCAAATTTAAAAAGGGGGGGCCCACCTAGATTTTTAAAATTCTTTCTAAAATCCCTTGAGATAAAAAATGTGGTATCTACTATCTAGTGATATTTTAAAATGGGGGTTACCTAAAGGTTTTATAAAACCAAAAAACCCCTTAACCTTGGGAAAATTTTAAAAAAAGCATGTTGGTATCTCCCCTACCCTTAGTGATATTTTTAAAAAGTATTTCTAACGAAACGAATAAAAAAACCACAGAACACATTTTTTTTAGCAAATCTTTTACTCGAAAACAAGGGGAAACCCCAGGGTTCAAAAAACCAAACTTTTTTCCCGACAAAATAACGTACAAAATAAGGTTTTAAGAGGGAAAAAAACATAAACCCTTTCCTACGTGAAAGTGAAGTAAAAAATTTTTAAAAAAGCCAAATAGTTATTTA
Organism: Sweltsa coloradensis; assembly: GCA_024449915.1. NCBI lineage: Eukaryota > Metazoa > Arthropoda > Insecta > Plecoptera > Chloroperlidae > Sweltsa > Sweltsa coloradensis. The sequence goes on from JAMZAV010010074.1 coordinate 14,684, forward strand.
AACCCGTTTTAAAAAATTTTTCTTTTCCCCGTTTTAACTTTTACATTTTTCAGTGAAATTTTTTTTTTTTTTAAATTTTTCCCATAATTTATCCTTTAGTTTTAAATTTTTGGGGCACGGGCAGAAAAAAAGGGACGATGCAAGGGGACATTCGGCGATTTTTGTTATTGAAACAAAAAAAGTAAACCATTTTTTTGCACTTTTTTACTATACGTTTTCGCGAGTACGGGAATTAACGCTGGCCCAAGTCTGGGTTCCCTGTTTCTCTGGGGGAAGGCAGGCGGGGCGAGGGGAAACCCCCCGGCCGTCAAAAACGGGGGTCAGCGGGCGATGCACTAAGGTCCCCCCCAGAGGTAATTTTAGAAATCCCCCTTTAGGTTTGTCTGTGTTTTTTCCATGCGGTTTGTCGTCAGTGGGAAACAGTAGTTTTATTTTCATAAAGTTTTTTCCCCTTTTTCCTTGACATGCATTGGGGGTGCTTCATTTTTCAGTGTTTTGTGGTTTTCTTTGGGTGTCTTTGAAATTTTTTTGTTACGGTTTTTTTTAAATTTTTAGTCCTAAGCTTACTTTTGGTTTATTTTCCCCAAATTTTGGAGGGGGGCGTTTGGTAAAAGGGGTTTTTAAATTTTGGGGTTGGGCTTCTATGAAAGATGCCCGTTTTTTACTTTTTCTTCTTGGGGGGCAGTAGGGGATCTTTTTTCTCCATTTTTTGAGGTGTGTTTGTTTTAGGGGGGAAAATTTAGGCATATTTTTTCGTTTTTCCGATTATTTTTCTGACTATTTCCCCGTCAAGGGCCGTGTTTTACTTTTGGGGAAAGTTGATTGGGGCCTTGTAAAAGCTTTTTTCTTTTGGAAAAGAGGGGGGTAAAAGGGAAAATGAGAAATTGCCTTTATAAACGGCGAAAGGGGTTTGGGTTTCAGTGGAAAAATTTTAACAGGTTTGAGTAAACCCTGTCATTGGGGTTAGTGAGTCACGGCCCCCTTTCAAAGAACCCCCTTTGGGGTTTCACCCGGGCCCCTTAGAGGGGTGGGAAAAGGTCCTTGTAAAAAAAGGGAAAACCAGTGAAAAAAACTTGTTTTTTTCTTAAAATGGGAAAAATTTTAAAAATCCTTTAAAAAAGCCGCATTTGAGGGAAAGTTTTTTTGAAGTGTCACCCCAACCTCTACCTGGGGGATTTTCAGTTTTTTCGGTTTTAAAATTTCGTAAAAGGGGTTTTGGGCCTTTTACAGGGTAGTACAGATTTTTAGCCTGTATGTAAAATCATTAGGTATCTTTTCTTTTTTTTTAAAGGGGGCCATCAAATTCCAAATTGGGGAAAAACCCTTCTCGGGGTTTTTGGCCCGTTTTTAAGGGGGGGTTTTTCCCCCGGAAACAAATTGGCCCGAGTTTTTGGGTTTCGTCGGGGGGGAACCCCCCCCTTCCCCTTTTTTGAAAACCTCCCCGAGGGGGCGAGGGGACAAGGGAAAACCCACGGAAAGGATGATGACACCGGGACGGATCCCGACCACGACGGGGGGAAAAACCCCCTGCCCTCCCAGTTTGGAACACAGTAAAAAAAAAATCTATCAAACAAAAAAGGGGGAAAAACCAGTGAGTGACACCACACTGTCATCGGGGGACTATATTTTTTTGGCCCTTTATCCCTGGGACTTAAAGAAAAAGAAATGTTTTTTTTTAAAAGCAGTGGGCCCTACCAAAAAATTTAAATTGAGATCAGGGTTTATTAAAAGTTGTTTTTTAAGTGTAAAGATTTGTGGGGCCCCTTTTTTTAAAAGAGAAATTTTGGGGGCCCAATGTTTAACCATTCGAAAACAAAAACCCTTTGGCTTTTCAGGTTTTCCATTTTTATGGTGCACTTTTTTCATTTAAAAGGGTGTTTTTTGTATAACCACGGGCAAAAAAATTTTTAAATTTTTTTTTATTTCTTCCCGTTTCAACACCCCGTAAAAAAAAAACCTTTATAACGCCAAAAAAACTAAATTTTTTTTATTTACTTTTACACGTTCTTTCCACTTTTATTTGCCGTTTGGGGTTTTTCAAAAAACCGAGGGGAACCATTAGTGTGGGGGTTTTTAAGCTCCCCCTAACAGGGCCGGGGCTAGTTTGTTTTTGGTTTCCCGGGAAAAAGAAACATATTTCCCCACTCCCGGGTTTCCCAAAAAGGTGGTCTAGTCTCCAGCCGGTCTAAAAATATTTTTTGGGGCGTTTGGTTTAAAACTTTTTTTTTACTAACGGTCTGTGCCCGCTACATTTTTAACAAAAAAAACCGAACTTTTCAAAAGATCAACAAGGGGACTTTTAGTATAGTTAGGAAAAAACCCGGGAAACTTTTGAGGGTTTTTCTTGATTGCATGGGCCCTTATACAAAACAGGGAAAAAATAGTTTAGTTGCATCCCCCAAAAAAACTTTGGGGGGTTTGTCGTATGGGGAATGATTAAGAGCGGAAACTCTACAAAACCAATTTTTTGGGTTTTTTCTTTGCGGGGAAAATGGAAACCCCACTCTCGGCCCCCCCAAAAAGTTTTAAAAAAAGGTGGGGGGTGATTGTTTGCGGGGGGAAAAAGAAGGGCAGAGCGTAGGTGCTGCACCAGCGTCAGCTGGGTAAAACCACCCGGGGGATTTATGGGCCGCTACTACCAAACTTTTTAAAATAAAGCTAAAAATCATAAATAATATTTATATAAAGCGCTTTTTCCCGGGGGGTTCGGAGGGGCCGTCCGAACCCAAAGCCCGTCGTCGCCAAAAATTTTTTAAAATTTTTCATTATTTTGAGGGGTTTAAAAAGAGTTGCGGGGAATTTAAAAATCCAGCATTCTGTATAAAACCCCTGGTTTTATTTTTCTAAAAAGTTTACAAAAAATTTTTAACATTTCATAAAATAAAAAAAATAATGGGAAAACAGCTTTTTTCAAAAAAGAATTCGTTTTTGGCCTAATGCTACCGGGCCTATTTAAATTTAAAATTAAAAAAAAAAATGAAAAACCGGGCAAATAGGCAAAAATTTAAAATTCAATGTGATTATTGTTATTTTTTCAAGGTTTTAAAAGTAATAAAGAATTTTTTTTTGTTTAAAATTATAATTAAGGGTTTTATGATTGGGGTACTACTATTTTTAGCAATCGAACATACCATTAATTTTAGCCCCCAAAATTTTATCCCCAAATTTATTTTATTTCAAAAAAATTTAAAAGGTTTCCGTAAAAAAACTCATTACGATCGGTTTAAAGTTTTTGTTGGTGTAATAAGCCAAAGGGAATTTTTTTTTAAAAATAAAAAATAAAACTTTTTAAAATTTTTCGTTTTTCCATAAGAAAAAAATTTTCGTTTGGGCGCTAAAAATTTCAAACAAAATATAAAATTTCCCAAAAAAAATTAAAGGGTTTTCTGTAAAAAAAAAATATTACAATCGGAGAAAGCATGTGGGGCCCCTAGGTTTTATAAGGGGGAAGAATTTTTTTAAAAAAAATTCGAAAAAAAATCTTTAAAATTGGGGATTTTAATGGGGGAAAAATTTTAATTTTTCGATAGCGCTCAAAAAACCCTTCAAAGGGTTCAGGGGTTTTCGAAGGCCTCCAGAAAAATTTTTATTGGCCCAAATTTGGGGTATCGGTTTAAACCGGAAAACCCTGCAAAAAGACAGCAAAAAAATTTTAAAAAAAAAAAAATGTTTTTTTTTTTTCCCGGGTAGGAAATGAAAAACTTCCCTTTCGCTCATCCAAAAAAGGAAAATTAAAAAAATTTATAATCCCTTTTAAAAAAAACCAAAAGACATTTTTGAACTAAAAAGGGAAAGATTTTCTTGGAAAATTGGAAAATTTTTTAAATCATATACATCGTCAACATTAAATGCAAATAAAAATCTCCTCGATAACTGTTTTAAAAAAGTGGGGGCTTTTGGGGCTGGGTCATTTCATTCATTCCCCTCAAACAAAGGAAATTTCCCCAGCTTGATTTGTTTTTAATTTAAGGGGAAAAAAAAAATATTATATGGATTAGTTCCTGTATCTTGTCATTTAATCAAGGGCAAAAATCAATTTTCCCCCAAAAATCTACTCAACCAAACTTTTCAGGATGGGCTGGATGGAGTAAAAATAAAAAAAATATAAAAAAAAAGTTGGAAAATATACAGAGGGGGGTTGACCAACGATTATCATGTGAATAGATGGGTAACCAAAAAACGCCCATATTTTCATTAGTTTATACACCCCCATTTAGGTTTAAAATTTTAAATTTAACCTTGATGGGGCCAAAAAATTTCAAAAATAAAAAACTTTAAAAAAGTTCAACACAAGGGTTTTAAAATTAGCCAAAAAAAAAAAAAAACTACCAAAAAAACTATAAAAAGGGCACTTAAAAAAAACGCTATATAAAAGCACCTCTACACACACCCAATCTTTGGTTTAATTTCTTATCCATTTCCGTTTTTTAGGTATAAAAAATTGATTTACAATGTATTTTGAAAGCCTTTTATTTTCATGCAAAAATTTGGGAAACCATTGTGGGGAAATTTTGTTGTATGCTATAAAAATTTGGGGGGGTTTACGAAGGGAAAATTTGTAGATTTATTTAAAATTTACAAGAAAGCTATTTTGGGTTAAATTTCCGGGAAACTGGGGGGGTTTTTTAAATTATTTTAAAAGGGAAAATGAAAATTCCCCCCAGGATCCCTGGGATTTAGTATTTTTAAAATGATAAAAAATAATTGCAAAACATAATAAAAGGGAAAAAAAGTTAAAATTTAAAAAAGAAAGGGGGAAAAAAAGAAAAAGCTTTTGGGTTAGGGCTCTTGGCCCCTAAAAGGGAAAAATTTTCATGCACGTTGTCATAGGACCAAACCTAAGGGGAAAAAATTACATATTATGTAGTTTTTATTTTGCAGCTCATTAGGTTTCCCCCAAAAACCCCTTATTAAAAAATACCCCAAATTAATTAAAAAAGGAATCCAGCAGCCAGACTCGCTTTTCCGGGGCAAAAAAATGCTTTTGTTTATTTAGGTGATAGGAGCATATTTTTATAGGGGTAGGGAGTACTAGCTACAATTTTTATTTTTCGGCATGTTTGTTTTTTTAAATTGGTTTTTTTGTTTTTTTTTTTACAAACAATCCTAAAGGGATTTTGGCGGGGGCATTAAAAATAGTTTTGGGGTGCCAAATGGGATGTACATTTTTGAAACAAAACAAAAAGAGAATTTAAACTGTTAGTATAAATTTTTCTTCAAATAGGTAATTTTAAATTTTACATAAATTTTAGGGGAATTTGTCGCCCGTTCTGAAAAGGGGAACATTAAAAAAACTACCCCACAAAATCTTGCTGGGGAAAATCAAAAAAAACCCGTCAATCTAAAAAAAAAAGCAACCCCCTCGGCCATAAGGGATAATCGTTTACAAACCCGGTTTTTAAACCAAACAAATTTTTTTCAATTTTCCCCAATTCCCCCAAAGGGTTTTTTTATTTTTTTTCCCAAAATAATATTATTTTTTTTTAAGGCAAATTTACTCCCCCTGAGGATGGAAATTGGGGTAGCGAAGCGAAGCCCAAAAATTCAAAATTTTATTTCCCTGGAGAAAAAAATCCCGGGAAGGTTTTTTTTTTTGGGATTATTGTGGGTCTGTTAGAAAGATTCCGGCTAAACCCAAAATCCAATTGCGAGAAATTTTTTTGGAGACCCTTTGGGAAATTTTCTAAAAACCAAAAACTGCCAGTTTTTCAGCGCAATCCCGGAAAAAATTTTTTCTCATGAAAAAACGCAATTTTTTCCCAATTTTTTACGATTTTTTTTAAAACATTTCTTTGATTATAAACACCCTACATGCTGCATGCATTTCCAGTGGGTTTCGAACAAATGGCATATCATGCAAAAAAAATAAGCTTTGGGGAAAAAAAAAAGGGAAAGATGGGAGCAAACCCCGGATCTCTTTTAAGGCCGGGTCCCTTTTCACGCAAAGGGGGTTGTTCAGAAACCCCTCCGGAAAAACATTTTAATTTTGGGCATTTCCCCTTTACAAAGAAAATTTATTTTGTTCCCAAAAAGTGGTTTAAAAATTTTTTTTCGTGGGGTTTAGAACTTCCTTAACAGGAACCCCTTTCCAACATTAATTTAGGTGTTTTTGACTCTAGGGGCCAAATTTTCCTTTAGGGCCCAAAAAAATTAAATTGGGAGGCCCCTAAACCCCCCTTTTCAATTGGGTATTTAAATACAACCCCCCCCCCCTTTTTTGTATAAAACAAAAAGTCGTTTTTTAGAACGAGAAAAACTCACTCAAACCCTTTTTAAAACGTAAGTTTTAAAATTAAACCTTCCCGATATCATTAAAAAAACTTTCTTTTTTGGGAAAGGTGCTACCAGGGTTTAATGGTGTCGATCTGCGACCTTGAGTGAAAAAAAAACCCAAAAAACTTTTGAATTACTTTTCACATAATTTTTTTATTATTTATTTATTTATTTATTTTTTTTAATATTTTTCATTATTTTTTTTTATATTTCCAATTAAACAAAACATTGGGCCCTTTATAAAAAAAAAATAAGTTTTAATTTCAAAAAAAGCAACAGGAAAAAAAGCATTTTCCCCGTAGTACTTTCTTAAATGTTACCCCTTTGGTTTCACAAAAAAACCCCCCCCATTAAAAAATACGTCGTATCATGTAAAAAATTTTACATATCAAGTAAACCCCCAAAAAAACCAAAAATTAAAAAAAAAAACATTTTAAAAAAACTTTTCCCCAAAACAACAAAAAAAACTAAAAAAAACAAAATTGCTTATTTTTTAAAAAAACTTAATACCCATGTTTAAACATTATTCCCCTTTTCAAATCATTGGTAGGAGATTAAAAACCCAAAAAAAAAACGATTAAAAAAAAAACCCTTTGGGAAAGCCCATGTTCTTTTTGGCCCTAGGTGGTATTAAAGGGGAAAACCCCGTGTTGTTTCTAGGGAGTTTTCTTTTACTTTTGGATTTTTCTGTGGGAAGGATCGACATCCAAATTGTCCCTTTAACATTCCCCTCAAAAAATCTCACATCAGCTTTTATTACAAAAATTTCATGGAAGGAACGTCACAGATTTTACGCCGTGAACTAGCAAATAGGGGTTTAAAAATTTCCTTTCCCCAAAATCAATTTGGTGGCCTATTCTGAATTCGTTCAAGCTTGATCCCTATTTTGCTGGGGTTTTAGGATGCCAGCAGGAAAAACCGTAAGTTATAATGGGGGCGTATCAAGGTAAAGGGAACCCGTTTTTATTTGCGTTGCCTACTCTCCCAAAAACTCCCATTTACAAAAACCCCAAACAGAGAAGCTGCTCTAAATTTCAAACAAAATCAGTTTGCACATTTCCCTTTAAGTTGGGCAGTTATTTTAAAAACCTAGCAATTTTTATAGAATTAAAATGGGGGAAACCCGGATCCCTTTTAGGCAATACGTGCACACCCAAAAGGGTTTTTTAGATCTTTTAGAAGCGTATGTATTGCGATTATCAGAGTTTAATTTTTATCATGTTTAAAAGTACACCAACGATTAATTTAACCAAAAAAAAAACCAAAAAAAAAAAAAAACTTTTGGAACTCTTTTCCTATCTTCCGCGAGGGAATTTGGGCTATAAATGGGGGTATCATCCCGTGAACGGGAAAAATCTTTTAAGAAAAAGCAAATGTTTGGGAAGTCCAGAAAGGTTTTATTATGAAAAAGGAGAGGGCCCCAAACACGAAAACCCCGAAAGGGAAAAACCCGGGAAATAATATTAATACGGGGGGAGGTGGGCTCCATGGAAAAAAAAACCGGGCTTGGGGTTTTATTGGAAAAAAATGACCTGATCCATTTAAAAAATTTCCCTTTAAAAACCCTTAAAACAGATAATTTTTGGGAAAACAGTCTGCAATGAGGGAAAAACCCGGTCAAATTTAGACCAGTCAATAGCAATGCAATCGACCTGTTTAGTTGGGAACTTCAACATGTGTAGCCAATTTACAAAATAAACCCTCAGGGGAGTAACCCCAAGATCTCCTAGGTAGGAAAACCCCTGTGGTTAGAGTTCAAAAAATCGTTTTCTTAAAGTGGGGACGCACTTGATTTTACACAAGTTTTTTCCATCAATTTGCCCAAACTATTGAAGTAAGAGAAAAACGGTCATAATTTTCCATATTAAGTTTGGCTCCTTTTTTAAAAAGGGCTGGAAAAACATAGCTTCTTCCATTGATCTGGCAAAGACCCCGAGGGCATTGATAGATTTAAAATTACGCTCATTGAAGGGGGCCAAACGCATTTGGAAAAATGATTTAGTATCTAGCTGGGATTCCTCTGGTCCCGTAGCCCGCGTTTGGTCGCCCTTCCTTTTGCTCCCGCAGATGTCTTTTTACTGGAAAGAAGGTGTACCAAAAAATAATCGCTGGTGTACTAACTGTTGGCCCAAAAAATTTTTTGTTGTATTTTTTATGTTTTCTTCTTTCTGTGTAGTTTTTCCAAACTGGGCCCTGAAGGCTTAGCTAGTCCAAAGGATCATGCACCGAATTACCCCTTAAAAATGAAAAAGGTCCCGGGGGAAACACTTCCTCGTTACTAAGGATATATTTTCCCGAAAATTTTTAATCGGATTTCCCAAGAAACCAAAAAATACCCCCTGGGGGAGCCCCGCACCCCCCCAAAAACCCTTTCTTGGAAAGAAGTTCTAACTTTCTTATAATGATCCCATCTTTTAGTTGAAGGATATTTCTTATACTTCTTAAAAAGAATATCTCTTTTACGAATTGATTTGATAAGATCTTTGTTTATCCATGGTGATCGCCTTCTAGTATTAATCCTAATCTTTGCTATAGATTCACTAACACATTGCCAGAAAACATCAGTCCATTTATTCCATGCACAATTAATGTCATCCGTATCATAATGCATAGGTAGCCTATCCGCAAGAAGTTCAGAGAGTAAATTCCAGTCAGCTGCTTGGTAATTGTATACCTCCGTTTTCAGCTTCTTTTGTTTTGGAGACTTGACTCTAATTGTAGCTGTGATTGCATAATGATCACTAACACCTTCCACAACAGTAATATTCTCTAAAAGTTCGGTATTGCTGCACAGTAAGAGATCAAGAGTTGAACTAGTCGTTGCTGTTATTCTGGTTGGTTCATTAATCAGTTGGGAGAGGAGTAGGTCATAAAAGCAGGACACGAATTCCTCAGCTATCGCATTGTGTGCACAAGGAATGTTACACCATGTTACATCAAGATTAAAGTCTCCACACAAAATAATATCTGTATAATTTTGACTTACATCTGCTATACTGTTTAGTGAGTTCAGTAATGCTTTATTACAATCATCAGATGAATTTGGAGAACGGTAAACAGAACCAATTAGAAATGTCTTATCATTTGTTGATATTTTCACCCAAATGCATTCAGCATCTTCATGTTCAAGACTTGACATGCGAATAGGGTGCAATTCCGGCTTTATGGCTACTAGAACTTCACCCCCTGTCCGATTTTGTCTGTCTTTCCGAAATATAACATAATTGGTATCCGGGAAAAGTTCATTGTCATGTATTTTTGAATTGAGCCATGTTTCACAAACGCACACAATATCTGCATTGTGAGAGTGGATAAAGAGAAGTGTATCAGGCAGTTTCTTAACGTTCTTTAGGCTTCTCGCATTAAATTGCAGCATCTTCAGACCTGATTCAGCTCTATGTGAATCTAAGTCTTGAATAACATCACTTGTCGAACAAGAAGTGCCAGAATCGTTAAAGAAAGAGTTGGTAAATTGAGGCAGTACACACTCCCAACAAGTCCAAACACGATGAGCGGCTATCATTTTCTTGTAATCCAGTGGCTTCATCTTAACACAAGTACGGTGATACTGTTTGTTACATGTATCAAAATAGTAATAATTTGACCTTTGACCTTGAATTTTGGGTAGAAAGCTACCGCTGCTGCTGGTCTATCATGGATATTCGGAATCGTCTCTTCAAGACCTTTCTAGTGATATAGGTCAACCTTTGCCCCAAATTTTATACCCACATTCCCATTATGCAAAGGACTATTTATTATTTATTAGATTCGGAGAATGGTTCACCTTCGAGTGCACCTTCAAGCAGCCAGGAGCAAATTACACCCCCTCCACAAAACTCGTTGGAGTATTTTAAAGTGCCTCGAGCCAAATTTACTCATTGTATTAATAAATACATTTTAGAACAAAAGCCGTGTGATACGGCCACACGGAGGGTGTTTGTGCGCCTCATCTGTGATGAGATTCATCACATTTGTACACATCCCGGCAGGGCAGCCCTTACTAAAATTGCTAATCAAATAGCAGAGGCTTGGCCACAAACATTTGGGGATCCACAAAACCCAGATGGTAAAACGACTTGTGTGAACCTAACAAAGCAAATTGAAGCAAGATTAGAAAACATGAATAGGAATAGTATGTACTCGCCACAGAACAAGCGTCCACGAGTCACTAAAAAGGACCTGTTTGGCCAGGCGAACCCGCTGCCAGAAAGTTTGCCGGAGGGAGAAAATAATGACACACTCGAGCAGGCAAGAGTTAACCTAATAGACGCATTTGACGAGACTACAATGATGGACCATCCAGAAATAGAGGAACTAATGAAGAAAACATATGCCCTTCAACGCATACTTGTTAATGAAAAAAAAACTGCAAAGGAAGTAAAAGAAGCATTTCCGCATCTTAGTCAGGTAAGATTACTTATTTTTTAAATGGCCGCAGTAAAAAATATCGTTCTGAGACAGTCAAGTTAATATTTCTTAATTTGCATCTAATATGTTTTTGTTTTTAGTAAATATGTGACATAGCTATATTATATTGAAAACATAAATTTAAAAATCACAACGTGTCAACGGGAAATGAATTTTAATTGTCGTGCACTTACGCAGTTACGCCCTTTGAAAAAGTTACCACATTATTAGATTTTTTTAAATCAGATTTAGTTTCTACAAGTATAAAGTATATTTTGTCAATGTTAATTTCTTTGATATCCCTCTCTGTATTAGCAATTATGTTTTTAAATTATTGCTTCAATATTAAAACATTAAGTATCATACATTAAAACAGTTTAGTTTCTTGGCCAAATGTTTGCTAATTGATAGTTTAAAACTATGTATGATGTGTCTTCATATCCTTGATGTGATCACAGATCTCATATAATTATATTATTCATTTTCTATTCGTTAATTGGTAGGCCTACCACATCTCACTCCATTTTGCAATTTTTTTAAGCATTGGCAATAATCATGCAATAACTACTCCTTTAATGTGTACGAGCAAGATCATGTTTTTATTACCCTTTTTACCACGCCAATGGTCACGAGGTATATTGGACAGAAATGTTGTGTGGCAGGGTTAAATTTTTAGTTCTTTACTTCAAGAAATGGGTTGTTTGAAATGCCATAATCTCGCAGGTAGGCTATATAACACGTGCTTCATTTCCAGGGTGTAACATAATATTGTCGCTTGACATAATAACATTATAACTTAGCATATAAAATTAATTGATCATCAATTTTATGAGAATCCAAAAGATCACATGCATATGTGTAATTGAGTTCATTGTTTACTGTTCAACTAATAATAATAATAGTATCCACTAATTTTATACAAAAATGTAGGCTTACATAAACTTTTTTTTTTGGCAGGGGGATAGGCCTACCTAAAATTACTTCAGTAGTATGACTTGCCCCATTACAAGTTCTCAGACTTGTAGTGTATTGTCAAAAAAATTAAATCTAACTTTGTACACTAATTACTTGTTTCAGGAGAAGCATTTGAAGAATCACTTTGTTTCTTTGATGGGGTTTGACTTTGAGGAACGAGCTAAAACCAGCATTGAGGAAAAATTTAAAAATCTTGTTGGTTTTTTGAAGGCCAAGTTTCACAAAACTTATAATACGAACAAGGCACTTCAAAAAAATGACCTATTCATATCCGAAAAGGACCAACTCATCGCCACGTCAAACTTACCAATCGATGAGCAACTCCCGGGCGTGTTCAACGCGATGGTCTACTTGTTGAAACAAGAGAAGACTTTGATTTTCAAAGAATATGAGGTACGTTACTAGGAGATAATTTTTTTTCATTTTTTTAGCATACATGTTTTTAAGGGTGCCGGTGCACCTTCGGAGCTTTTTTTAAAACTTTTTTCCTCAACACTGTTCGTCATACATGCCTGATTTGGTGACATGATATGCAAATTTAGAGAGTGCATTCTTTGGTTTCAGCCAATGGTGAATATCATTAGTACAGTCACGACCCCATCACCCCCACTAAATAATAACATTTTAAAGTAGGCCTAAGTTGTTTCTTTTAGAGGAACCTTTCAGAGATGCATAGTGATTGTGAAGTTGATGTTATGAATCTTTTCCATTGCAAATTTGAGTAATAATTTAAGATGTTGTTTATTCAATCCCTTTTTCAATATATTTCTTGTGTTCATATATTAACTATCCTAGAGCATGCTTAGTACTGGTACATTCGATTTCTGAAATTTGTTACTGACTCTTAATGTAATAATTTCTGCGTAAAATTTGCAATAATTAGCTGCTAGATGTAATGACCAATATTTTTTTAGTTAGCTCTTATATTCATAGGCTCTACATACTTATTGGCTGCTGCTACAAACTTTGATAAGATTACACACAATTTCAAGGTGGACCCCCCACCCCCCTCTGGAGTGCTCAACAAATTGGATTATAAATCTGGTGTTGGCAATGAGCCTGTAATCAGCATATTTAGGCTATGATTAATTAACTCTTGTTGTAATTTTGATAGAAACAAATATCGGTATGGTAGGCCTACTAGTTTAGATTTACTTAACCTGGAGTAGGCCTAATTGAATTTTTCTTTGTTTAGGAAGGGGAGACTGTAGCACAAATCGAATCCGATCCAGAAGCTCCCAATAACCCATACATTGCTGTTTGCGGCACCGGTAAGTTTTCTTAAAACGAAAGTTTACAATACAATATAAAAATAAAAATCTACTTCACTACTACTACTACTACTACTACTACTACTACTACAACTACCACTACCACCACCAATACAACTACTATGTTATTTTTGTAATGAAGCTTGATGCATATATTTTGTGTTAGGGCCTGCTCTTGGCCTTCAACTTTTTAAATTGGTGTAGCTTAAAGTTAATTTTTGGCAAAAACTTAAAAGTGGGCTGTACAGTCACACAAATATCACAATAGTTGTGTTGTGCCCACTGGCTCAATAGTAGGTGGCTATAACCAATCAACTTTTTAACGAGCAATACTATCAAGCCACATGGCACACTTAATGTAAGTGTGTGGGGCACAAGTGAAGATGCACATAGTAATTAAACTAGAAAACGCTCAGTTGGACGCGTTGATAAGCGAGCACGTGTTATAGCTAGACCCACATTGCACATTTTTTTAAATTTTTAAATTTGCAAAGTTTGCTGTCTACGGCGCCATGTTGCCAATATTATTTATTACCGTATTGCCAAGGTATTTGGGTAAATTTTTACTTTGTGGATAAAATCCACCGCCATCTAGAGGACCTTGATATCATTTCCTTGGGAAAACTATTTAAACTCTTTGGTAACAAATAATACACTGCTTCCTCGATAGTATTTCGATTACTTCTAGGTGGCAGTGCTTAGTGGCCAGAATTCTCGTGCGACTTTTCGTTGCCATGGTAACGTTACTTTTGTTAAAATGTAATTTCCATCTACACTACTTATCGGATCAAAATAAAATTAACATATTCGTGACCGGACGGACATTCTAAATGATTTGGCTATCTCAGATTTTGTCGCCGTTTAGTTTGAAAAAAAAAACTTTCGATTAACTTTAATGTAACTTTGTAACTTTTCGAACGATTTTGCCACAAAACTAATGGCATTCAATCCAGATCGAAGCTTGCGGATGGTCCAAATTTCAACTCGATCCGAACCTCCGTTCGAACGTTATGGCGAGACATACAAAAAAAACAACAAACAAACAAACAAAAAACAAAAAAAAAAAAAAAAAAACAGTGACTATTTTTTCCGGCAGAGTCAAATGGAAACGCTCGCTTAATAATTGATACCACTTCTGTGCATTTCTTTGCAGACATAACTCGGCTAGACTATGCCTAGCTTAGGCCTAGATACAACTGTGGAATCATAAATGTCCAATCCTGTTTCCTAAAGATGGCCGGTTCATGGGCCCCAACTTGTTTTTTAATGCTTATTTCATGCTTTTTAGTATTGCGTTAATTATTATAGGCCTACCTACAAAAACTTCAACGTTGCTATAAACTGGTGTACTAACCTTGCCACGGCGCTATGCGCCCCCCCGCCCTAGTGATGCCACTAAGTAGGAGATAAATACGTGAAAATATTGTTTTGAAATAAATTCGTATTTAGAGTCTACCCACTCAGTCATATAACTGATTTTCAGTGGAGGACAGTCAACCAAAGCGACCAAGCCAACCCTGTAGGCCCCAACGCAATCAACGAGTGAGCGATAACCAACCAAAGATCGATCTTTTATAACAGGAAATATAGCAATCAATGGTATGGACAGTGCGAACACCCGCGGATCAACGCCAGAATCAACAAGGCCGATTCAGAACAACTTTAAATTTATTATGTGCCTCGTGGATGCTAGGACGGCTCCAAAGTCACCGTTTCCAAATTCCTAATACAAGAACTGATGGAAAGTCCAAATCAAAAGTTAAAAACTTCTGACTTTAGCAGGAATCAAACCCTGGACCCTCTGCATTGGAAGCAATAAAACAACACAACAGTACCAACAAGCCACACAAAATTATATTGGCTATTGCTGGTACAATATGCTATTTTTTCAACTTAACTAGGTTTTTCTATTCCTATTTTGTTTAATTTAGGCTAACATAGTATTGAAACTTCGTTTAAATAATTTTTCATTGCAATTAAGTTGGTTCGAATTTAAATTATTTAATTTTTATGACACTATATTTATTTAATAAAATCTTTGAACATCAGGTATAAAATAGGGGTAGAGGGGAGAGGTGTTTGCACTGTCTATACCATTGCTTGGTTTCTTTCATAATATAAATATTGATCCTTGGTTGGTTATCGCTCACTCGTAGTCGTTGATTGCGTCGGGGCCTACAGGGTTGGCTTGGTCGCTTTGGTTTGAAGTCCCCCACTGAAAATCAGTTACCGGTACTTATATATGGCTGAGTGGGTAGACTCTAAATATGAATTTATTTTATTCAGGCCTAGATGCTATTAAATGTTATAAAATGACATTAAAAATGCCATACACATATCCGTACTAATAAGATATGAAATACTTCACAGGTGGCAACCAGGCATTTGTCGTTGTGGACAAGTGTGTCTTTTTGAGGAGTCGATGCCCTTACACGGCGCCACCCGTAGCCGCCAACACCTGAGTGCTGATAGGATATATCGCATTAATAGACTGCGTTTGGAAGAAGCTGGTGTGTCGCGGAACCAGACCTCCAGTGGAGGTACGTACTAATATATTTTTGCGTCTTGTGGTTGTATGAGCGTGCGCATGGTAATGTGCGCACCAAACGGCATACCGGAATTGACACCAATGGCTTTATGTTTTAGAGCGACACCGCCGGCAAAGAAATAAGACAAGATACGAAAACACTCACTTCCGGCAAATGCCACTTCGCGAACTCGCTGACACTGATACCGGTACGTATATGTATTTGTGTGTTTTATTTATTTATTTAAAATTGTACCGATAGGGGAGAGAAAACATCTTCCAAAAGGATATATTTTCTCAAAAACGAGAAACAAAAAGAACATAAATGTGACGGAAAACTATGACGTTAAGATAGAATGAGAGACAAAAGAATATGATAAACTAAGAAGAGCCATTAAGAAGTAAGAAAGAAAGAAGTAAGAAGTGTCATTAATTGAAACTGATGTTACAATCAATCTGAAAAGATCATCTACAGAAGCTTCTGACAACGTCAGAATATTTTTTTAGCATATTTTCAAATGGCCACATAAATCAGGGTTTCTATTTCACTTTTATTGAGTGGATATCGATTTCCATCGATATTGGGTATTTGGTAATCATCCAACATAATATAATATTAGAAAACCAATCATCATTTAGTACACAATGATTGGTAGTCACATAGTCATCAATCCATCAATCAATATCAGAATATTGATTGATTTGATAGGTTTTAGTTCTGTGTTATGAACTGTAATGTTAATTCAAAGCCATTACAGTCTCTAAAACTAGGCAGGCAAAGTGCAATCTATTCACTTACGTCACTGTGTAATAACACACTTTTGATGACTTGGCATTCTTACCATTGCACGTAGCAATGTACAAATCACCATCGGCACAGTTCTGGAAACAGCTGACTCTCTTATTGGGCCAGGTGAATGCAGCCTAATTCAAACTAGCCAATGACATGTAGCCACAGGTCCATGTAGTGACAATTAAGGAATGTGTTACCAGTCACTACATGAAGTGGCCAGGTTGGCTCTCTCTTTATCTCAGCCATCTTTGAAGTAGGAAGTGTTTCCAGGATAGGGAATGAATTTCATAGTTAAAACCATAATCTTGTGTAAGTGAAAAGTCTGGCTTTATTAAATGTAGTTCTATTTACACAGTTTACATGATTTTATGGTAAGAACACCCATACTCTCCCAAATCACTGATCCTTCAAGTTAAGTAGTCTGAAAGTGTACCAATACTTATTGATCAGCAACCAATTAACATATTGATTATTGATTGATAAATATTGCGGGCACTACATTTGGTGGCAGCGCATACCGGAATTTTTTGTTTGCAAAAATAAAAGAACCCGCAGAGACTATTTTTCTTGAGAGACAGTGTATTGGGAGACACATGGTAACAGTGCCTAGAAAGAAGAACATAGGTGAGTCTGCACATATTATCTTGCATGTGGTGTGCTTATTACACAGTAGAGAGTCTACTGAACTAACTTGGTATCCAACCTGTTGATTGTGTTAGTAATTTTTAATTTAATTGTAACCAAAATCTACCCAGATGCCTATCACACAGGAGATGTTGAGTAACCTCATGGAGGAGGTGAATGCTCTCAGAGCTGAGGTAGCTAGGTTGAAAAAGGATGTAAAAAGTGAACCTAATTTACAATCAACATCAACAGGTGGAAACCGTAGTGACGTTCATATATTGAAGGACCTCACTGTGGGGAACCTAATCAAGCCCTGGAGAGGAGAGGCCTCGGACGTGGCAGTCGAGGACTTTCTGAACCAAGTTGATAGGGCCGCGGATTTGGGTTGTTGGACAGAGGCTGATAAAGTCAAAATTATAAGCCTTAAGCTAGAGGGTGCGGCTGCTGCATTTTTAAGCAGTAATCAATCCCTTCAGGAACCAACGATTTCGTACGCGGACTTTCGGCAAGGATTGATTGCTAGGTTCAGGTCGCGTCAACCAGACCAATTTTATTATGCACAGTTGCAAACCGCCAGTCAGATAAGAGGCGAGACGGTGGAAGCTTTTGCCGACCGTTGTAAAAAATTGAATCAGAAGACGATCCGGAAAGTAGCGGATCCACTCGTTCAGACCGTAATCAACGAGGAGGCGGAGCGCAGACTTGTCGCGGCGTTCACTGGGGGGCTCCATGGTAACGTGGGAGTCCAAGTACGGTATAAATGCTACTACGTTCGCCGAGGCACTGAACCATGCTGTAACGGTCAGTAAACCGGCGTCGCGGA